>JAWQFJ010001593.1:0-32500 GCA_034096865.1 Theodoxus fluviatilis
CCAGTGTTTCAACAACAACATCTTCTACACAGTCTACTTCTTCAAGCGACCAGATGGACACAGGAGATTCAGAGTACGTAACTTCTGACGATGATTCCTTGGAGGACTTTGACAAACAGGCTACCCAGACCCAGAAGTGCTATGATGGTAGAAAACAATGGAATGGCACCATCAGGGCCCCCCTCCCTTCTGATGAATGGACACGCAGAGTGGAGCAAACAAGGAAGTTCCTACTTGATGGTATCCTCCCCACCTTCAGCGACCGGAAGGCCAAGAACAAATTCATTTTCCAAGCACGCCACAAGTATTTCTTGAATGGAAACAGGTTGATGTTCAAGAAGAGTGGGAAGGATCTGGCGGTAGTGGCCGACCCGAAGGAGCAGCTGACCATCATCCAGTGCATCCACAGTGGCATTGGCACATCCAAAGAATCAAAAGCGCTTGGTGGCCACCTGGGTTGGAACACCGTGGCAAATCACCTCTCCACCAGATACTTTTGGCCGCGTATCACACAAGACGTCAAGAAGTACATCAAATCCTGTACAGAGTGTCAGCGCAACAAGGTGAGCAATTTGGAGAAGGGAAAGCAGACTCTGCAACCCATCCCTGTTCCTCAAGGAGTGTGGCAGCAAATTGGCATCGATCTCATGGGCCCCTTCCCTGAGAGTCCAGAAGGCCATCTGTATGTGTTCACTGCCATTGATTACTTCTCCAAGTGGGTAGAACTGTTCGCCCTGAAGAACAAAACTGCTGAATCTGTTGGAAACTGCCTCTTCTCATTAATGTGCAGGTATGGCCCCAGCAAAATACACATCACAGATCAGGGCAGAGAATTCTGCAATGCAGTGTCTGACCGTCTGTATGGCCTTACTGGCCTGCATCACCGTATCACAGGGGCATACCATCCACAGGCCAATGGACTTTGTGAACGCCAGAATGCCAGCACCCTTACAGCTCTGAGGAAATCAGTCCAAGACCAACCCAGTGACTGGTATAAACTTCTTGACGCCATAGCCTACTCCTTCAGAGCGTCCAGAAGACGGGCAACAGGTAGATCTCCCTTTGAGATAATGTTTGGACGCAAGATGACGCTGCCTGTTGATCTACTGCACAACAAACCTGAGGGGGATGACATCTCAGAAGAGGAGGCGCGCAACCTGGAGAAGCAACTTGAATCTGAACAAGAGGAAGTCAGCCAAGAGGAGATTTTCGAGTCAGCAAAGGCCATGCGTAAAGAAATGTTCAAAACTGTGTCCCAGAACATTGCCAAGGAGCAGAGCGTCCAGAAGGACTATTTTGATAGAAGACACCAGGCAGGCAAGCCCCTTGAAATTGGTACCAAGGTAATGAAGCGGAACATGATGCACAGCGGAAGGAAGGGTGGCAAAATGGACTACCTTTTCATGGGGCCTTACACAATCGCGTCTGTGGATGCCAAGAAATCTAGATACACGCTGATGACTGAAGAGGGTAAGGTACTTGCCCGACAGGTGAATGCAAGCAACCTGAAATTGTACCACAACCCACAAGAAGAGTTCCCCCATCTGGACATTCCAGACGCACCAGCCAACTACAAATCACGTCAACCCAAGAAGAGACCTGCTTCAATGTTTGCCTCTTCTGAGAAATCCGCTCCAGCCTTTTCTCAAGAATCTGCACCAGACTCGGCACCCCTCTCATCACAAGAATCGGCGACTGCTTCTCAAACCTCAGAGCGCACAGAAGGCCAATGTGAAGCAACTGCCCCATCAAAACCCAGGCGCTCCAAGAAGGTCTCATTTGCTCCATGCACAGAAGTTGCCACCAAGGAAGCCGACTGGATCAAAGTGATCCCCCCACCTGGGCCTGCTGGACGTATGGAGTTTGATGACGAGGAGAATGTGGACATGTGCATTGTGATTGGCTGCACAGATTCTACTGAGTACTCCTTCAACCCCTGCACGACCATTGCTGAGAGGAGAGTCCTCTGTGAAAGAATGGGAGGCCTGAGCGCCCAGAAGATCAAGTACGGCTGGAAGGTGAATGGGCACAAGATTACTGAAACTCTGGTCACCAGGAAGGTGCAAGGGGATGGGAACTGCCTCTTCCGTGCGTTGGCCTACCTGATATCTGGTGACGAAGAAGACCACCTGATGGTCAGAGCTGTCATTACAGAAGCGATTGCCAAGGCAGGCCCAGGTTCAGTGATCCAGCAATTCATTGGGCGGGAGCCCGTCTGTAAGTACATTCTGCGCACGAATATGCCACGGTCTTCAGTGTGGGGAACAGAAGTTGAAATATTCACGGCTGCCCAGATTCTGCAGATGGATATTTACACCTACACATTTGGGCAAGGCACATCACCCGACCAGGACAAACTCTCCTGGGGTAGATTCCCCTATGTGTCTCCTGCAATGGTGGAGGAACAAAAAGCCGCACAGAAGGCCGCTGCTGCCCCCTGATGTGCCTCCGCTGCTGCCCCCTGATGTGTCTCCGCTGCTGCCCCCTGATGTGCCTCCGCTGCTGCCCCCTGATGTGCCTCCGCTGCTGCCTCCTGATGTGCCTCCGCTGCTGCCCCCTGATGTGTCTCCGGCGCTGCCCTCTGACGTCTCTCTGTTGTCGCCCTTCGATGTCACTACAGTGGGCGCTATGACGCTGCCCCCTGATGTCGACCCAGCGCTGGCAACTGACGTCACTTCCGCGCTGCCCTTTGATGTCTCTCCGGCGCTGCCTTCCGATGTCTCTCCGGCGCTGCCTCCGGATGGTGTTTACACTGACTTTGCACAGTCACACACCTCCCCTCTCCACCCTGGACTGTTTGACGCTTTCAATGCGCCTTCGCCCACACGAGCTGCATGTGGGGCGTGGTCACTCAATGACTCTGGAATCAGCAATGTGACCCGCTCAAAGGACCTTCGCCTCTGTCATTTGAACTCTCAGTCCGTTGTGAAATCAGGCAAACCAGAAGCTATCTCTGACTTTATTGTAGAACAAGACTTAGATGTTATGTTTTTAACAGAAACGTGGCTAAGTGACTCTGGACATGAAGCAACATGCCAAATGCTAACGCCCGCTGGATACTGTTTGAGGTCATGCCCCCGATCCTCCAGAGGTGGTGGGATCGCTGTTGTTTTCAGGCAGTCATTAGAACCCCATGTGACTTTTAGAACCTCTGTTCCCTCAACAATCTTGCTCCTTCCTATCTGTCTACCTCTCTCAAACTCTGTAAACCTGTCCGATCACTCCGCTCTTCTCTAGACACTCTCAGACTCGACATCCCGCCACAAAGACTCACAACCGTAGGCGGGCGCTCCTTCACATTCCAAGCGCCCACCCAATGGAACGCACTACCTCTCAGCCTTCGTCAGAAACCAACCTTAGCTTCTTTCAAATCCAGCCTAAAAACCTTCCTTTTTCCCAAAACGGAGAAAGAGTAAACTCCACGATATCATCCATCACACTGATGCAATGCAAACCTGGTACCAAAGCAAGCCATGTACGTTAGTATATATTGTAATTATTATCTTATGTTATGTGTATATATGTTTGATTGTTGTGTGCATATTTGCACCTGCCATAATGTTTTGTATTAGGGTGTGTATTCTTTCTTTATGGGTGTGAATGTGTGTGCGTGCGCCTTGAGTCGCCTAAGTGGTGAGATATGTGCGCGTTATTAATGATCGTATTATTATATTATGATTATGATTATGATTATTATTATTATTATATTATTATTATATTATTATTATTATTATTATTATTATTATTATTATTATTATTATTATTATTATTATTATTATTATTATTATTATTATTATTATTATTATTATTATTATTATTATTATTATTATATCAACCATCCCGTTCTCTCCGTTCAGCAAATGATAAGCTTCTAAAAATTCCAAAACGTAGTGCAAAATCTTTTGGTGAGCGTAGTTTTAGTTTCAATGCTCCCTCTGTCTGGAACTCGCTGCCGACTGGCCTGCGTGACGCACCCACGTTACCTATTTTTAAGTCGCAACTGAAGACTCACATGTTTCGACTGGCTTTTGCTTGATTGTAGGTTTTTTCTCATGATCATGTATGTTGTTGTATCCATTCTCAGGTCTGTAAGTTGTATTATGTGTTGTATTATGTTGGTAAGCTTGCTGATGAATGTCTGCGTGTGAATGTGGTTATGTCAGCGCATTGAGTTGTACAGAAGCGCGCTATACAAATGCTATGCATTATTATTATTATTATTATTATTATTATTATTATTATTATTATTAAACTCATGAAAGCCAGCCTACTTTGAATGAATTAGCCCATTAGAGAGAGAGAGAGAGAGAGAGAGAGAGAGAGAGAGAGAGAGAGAGAGAGAGAAGAGAGAGAGAGAGAGAGAGAGAGAGAGAGAGAGAGAGAGAGAGAGAGAGAGAGAGAGAGAGAGGGGGGAGGGGGAGTGATTTGATCTTGGCCTAAAACAAAGCTTCGCCATAATGGACATACATCAGGTTAAAACATTCAGATATTCATATGTACAGGAATGTTAAAATAGATATTATATTACGGCCATCGAAATGGCATGAATAGCATATTCATACATCGTCGCAGGTATGACCTTATGGTAGCTCACCGCCTCGGTATCAGAAACAATTCTATACCAGTTGGTAGAGAGAGAGAGAGAGAGAGAGAGAGAGAGAGAGAGAGAGAGAGAGAGAGAGAGAGAGAGAGAGTTAATATGTATAACCGTATACACAAATGTGACAAGGTGACTTAGAATCAAGAAGGAGTTTAACAACAGGTTCTGTAAAAATCTTTATGTATTATTACTCGTACTTAAAAAGCAGTCTGTAGCTGCTTGAGCATATTTAATAAAACAACATACATTAAACATCGTTTGGTCAAGGTAAATTGTTCTTTGTTAGCGTAGTAGCTTGTTTCACTCTGATTTGAAACCTTCTAGAAACTCAGAAAATCATACGAAAGCATCTACAAGGTGGTTCCGAAATATCCTGGTGGTTCCGAAATATCCTTTCACCAGGGCCAGGATTAATCGGAACCGGTTCCGAAAAATCCTAGGATATTTCGGAACCGGTTCCGATTAATCCTGGTTCCGAAATATTCTACGACACCGGGCAAAGGGAGAGCCCAACTTGGAGGCGTACACTGCAACAGTGTGGTTTGTATGAACGCCCAGGAAGACGAATAGAGATCGGGCGGTAGTAACACCAAAGATTATAGGTTACACCTATAATCTTTGGTAACACTGCAATGCGTACTTGCTTTAGGAACAGGGTTCATAGTTCAACCACAGGGTTTTTTCGCCAGCTGCACATGTCTACCACACATGACTTGTAAAGAAACATAACACACGATCACTGCTTTCCTCTGTGATTTTTCAACAGAAAGTTTTCTGTAATGTAGGCTACAATCCTGATGCAATTAATTACGGTAAATCTACTTTCGATAGTGGCTTTAATTCATCAGGTAATTGTCTGCTTGTTGCTCGATTTACCTATCTAGCGAGTTTTCATCGAAAATGTAATGATTTATTTTTACAAGGTATCAGTATGACATTGTGTTAGAAATAATTTGTGCGGAAGGAGCAGTTTTGCCACGCTCGAGCGGACACTGTCAAACATCAAGTGCTGAAGGCGCCTTTGTTGGAACATACAAATCTAGGATGAATGGAATAGCATTATCATTCCTCTCTATTAAACTATTATATGCCATCCACCGGCATAAATGTTTTGCCACCGTCGTGATGAATGTCGTCGTATAAAAGTTTCGTTGTAGGAAAAAATGGACCATGGGGGCGATAAAGTCACGTGCATATTCATAGCGGCATCGTTATGTCAGCAGCACCTTCGTTATGACGGTGGAAAGAGCGGGTGAAGACGAATGACATAGGACGGGTTCAGACTCACTTCCGTTGAAAAAATGAACATTGATTCATAGTCCGTGATGTTCTGAAGACTCTCTCTCTCTCTCTCTCTCTCTCTCTCTCTCTCTCTCTCTCTCTCTCTCTCTCTCTCTCTCTCTCTCTCAATTTCACATGTTTTATGTTTGCCCAGCTTATGAAGACCTTAGAGAAAAATATTTATCTCACATTAATGATTTTTGAAGAGTGGAACAAATATTTGGCAGTGACTCTAGTGTAATAAGATCATTAGCAATGTTCTTATATCACGCTCTGAAAAGAAGACCTGACGCGGTGGACATTTTCAATGCCGATGAGTTCAGTGTGTTTCCGTTGTGATAGGCCAGTGGCCTCACAAATAAACAAGTTTGTTCGTTCTCTCTCTTTATCTCTCTCTCTCTCTCTCTCTCTCTCTCTCTCTCTCTCTCTCTCTCTCCAGCTCTGTGTGTGCGCACGCGCTCGAGTGTGTATGTGTGAGCGTGTTGTTTTTTTAAATGTTTGCGTGTGTGTGTGAGTGTGTGTGAGTGTGCGTGCGAGCGCCCGTGTGTGTGAGGAAGAGAGAGAGAGAGAGAGAGAGAGAGAGAGAGAGAGACAGAGACAGAGACAGAGAGAGAGACAGAGACAGAGACAGAGACAGAGAAATATACAGACAGACAGATAGACAGACAGACAGTCAGACAGACAGACAGACAGACAGACAGACAGACAGACAGACAGACAGACAGACAGACAGACAGACAGACAGACAGACAGACAGACAGACAGACAGACAGACAGACAGACAGACAGACAGACAGACAGACAGACAGACAGACAGACAGACAGCGACAGAGACTAACAGAGGTTTTCTCGTAGTCGTGAGTACTGTGATGCCAGCGAAAATCTCGCAGCAGACCTATTGGGGAGAACTTTTTTTTAACGTACGTAATCAGAACAAGAGGGCTATATCATAAAGTGGAGTTATGCTCTAGCTCACGACAAATGTGTAATAAGTCGGAAAAAATCTCCTTACTGCCACAATTTTTCAAGGCCGAAAAACGCTTTTAATGATTGCTTTGCAAACAAGCGAGACAGACGGAATCCTCTAGTTGACAAGCCTGCTTTATTTCCGCGGGCGAGGATCAGACATCCGCAGTGAGCAGGGAGCTGGCGAGGGCTGTCTCGCTGCCGTCCATCAGGACGTGGCACGCCGTGACCTAGTACATGAACTGCCGAAGAAAGGAAGAGAAAGATCTCTGCCCACCCGCTGGTATGTATGTATGTATGTATTTTGGCTCTTATATAGCGCCAATCTCACACCCAAAGGCATGCTCAAGGCGCTCAACACGTTCACCCTTTGAATAAAAGAGTTTTTAGCTGTGACTTGAAAGTCTGTATTGAAGGAGATTTCCTCAGTCTGTCTGGGATATCGTTCCAGAGTTTTGGTCCAGCATACGAGAATGCTCTCTCCCCAGATCTCTTGGTGTTGTAGCGTGGCACATGGAGTAATGACTGCGCCGAAGATCTGAGATCCCTCACAGGCTTATAAGTCTTGAGGAGCTCAACCAGATACAGCGGGGCCAAACCATTGACGCACTTGAACACATGACACAGTGTTTTGAACACAATACGTTGGTGGACAGGCAGCCAGTGTAGCTCTCGAAGGATGGGTGTTATGTGAGCACGACTAGGTGGTCAAATTGGGTACCTGTAAAGACAGTGAGGACACGCCGCTGTACGAACCACCCGTGAAGCAACTAAGCGTCAGTTTAGGATTGAAATACTGTACTCACCAAGGAGCGAAGTTTGTGCTTGTTATGAATCGAATCTGCCGAATGGTGGATGCACGTGATTTTGTTTCGATTGTGATTACTTTTAGCATGAGTGGCTGAGGAGTGTTCAAGTGTGAGCGGATGATGGGATTGATTGTATATTTGTCGAGTGAAAGCGGTGTGCGACACTCAAGCGAATGAACTCCAGGGAGACGGGTGAGTGGTGATTTTATCCGTTATTTTTCTACATTGTAAATACCGCGTATGTATGATGATTGATAGTGAAGGAATGGATGAGTTAGTTTGTGTTGTTTCAGGGTTTTTCGGCATGGTAATCTTACTCTTCTCTTACTGCCTTTTACGCCGGGTGGCGTGTAGGGCAGCAACACAAGGTTCTCCACTGTTGTCGCATTCTGAACACAGAGATCATAGTGTCTCTGACACAGGTTGGTCACGTGACTTCGGCTCCACATTCCATTGATTCTACCAATCAAAATTCAACATGATCAGAAGACCATTGAGAGTAAAAAGAGGCGATTCTATTTCACTCCAATTATTTATCCCGATAGATAAACACAAATTTGGTGTTCTAATAAAACTAATCTATGAGATTTTCAGGAAATCATTTGAGAACTACTTTTAGCGCGAACGTGTCTATAAGGTTGCAAACTGCCCTGAGCACGTGCGATTGTGTATAGTAATACCAAAGATTATACAGTTATGAATAGTCTTTGGTAATACACGCGATCTTTGGACCTACGCAGCAAAAAGGATTCCTATGGGTCCGGGATGGTTTCGTGAATCTATGGTTATACTCTCGCAAGTAAATGCTTTCTGGCCGGAACCTGTGGTCTAACTGCCTTCACACTGTTTGACGAGCTCCACACTTCGATCATTCGGTGTCGACTGATGGAGTCAGTAAGTGATTTAACCTGTGTTGAACGTTAATCGAATGGAAGTTTCTTCTGTAGGAATCCGTCCGATTCCGAAGTTCGATATTATCGGATAGCTCAGAAGCAGTTTTTCTAAGTTTTATCCTTCTAAGCATACATTAAATTAATGATTCCTCATCAGCAAAAGCACTCAGTGGGTTTCTGTGTGTATCGAAGATTATGCAGACGGGATTGGTTGCCTTACTCGCTCAATGAAGTATAAATATTGCTGTTGTATTCAAAGTCCTTATAATTAGTAGAGTTCACAATATTACACTCTTGTGATTCGAATTTTACCGCATACAAGTTTTACATTCATGGGAAATCGATGTTTAGAAAATGAACTGACGGGAAAATGGCTGCCAGTATGGAGTGTATCACAACAAGCGGAGGAATACACTCACGATGTGATATGGCATTCAGCGTGGCTGTTCAGAACGGTGGTATGCATGTTATGGAAGAATTTAGGCTATCACGTGACCAACCTGTTGCTGAGACTATATTCATTAGTCTCAGCCACGCTGAATGCTGTTGTCGGTCACTTGCAAGCCTTTCCAGGGTCGCCCAGGAGTGGTTGAGGTCTTTTATCTCCCCTTCCACTGTGCGTCTCCAAGTCTGCCTGGGTCTCTCGCGCTTTCTCTTTCCTTCTGGGGTCCATCGGAGTGCTACTTTCGGAATGGAATCGTTGTCCATCCTCAGTACATGGCCAATCCATCTCCATTTTCTGTTGGTTATGAGTGTTTCCATGTCTTCTATGTTGCATTGCTGGAGAAGGTTGTTGTTGGAGATTTTTCTGGGCCAGAAGATTCGCAAGATCTTTCTGAGGCAGGTGGTGTGGAATGTCGACAGTTTTGCAGCATCCGACCTCGTCATGCGCCAGCATTCCGACCCATACGTGAGGGTAGACAGCGCACAGCTTCTGTATAGTTTCAGCTTTGTGCGGGTGCTGTACTGAGCCGATTTCCAGATGTTGTTCATGGTGCGCATGGCATTTCTGGCTTTGTTCAGTCTGCTTTTGATGTCCTCCTCAGCGCCTCCGTCTTTTCGGATGATACTGCCCAGATATCGGCATGGTAATGAGTCCCAGAAACCCGAACTGAGGCTCGGAGCTCTACTGGCGGGGGCCGGTGTGGAGACTGTCGGCGGGGGCCGCTTGGGCACTTGTAGACCAACTGTGGGCGGGGGCCGCGGCGGTCGTGCCTTGTACCTTGGTGTTGACGAGGCGGTTGAGTGTGTACCGGCTGCTGTGGTGTCAATACACTTTATTTATACATATATACTGGTGTTTGTGTCCTTTTTCTTTTGTTTTCATTGTGCGGGCTAGGCTGACCCTAGGCCCAGTAGCTCGGTCCGTAACAGTGCTGGGGCCTATCTGCGTGTTCCACATTAAAGGATTGATCAAGCTGACCAATGGCCAGGGAGCAAAGTGTTAAGCGGTTCGAGCCCTGTACATGTATGTGGATGATAATTCGCAATACAAAACCACACTTTTACCTTTTAAATTCCTAGATCAAACCATTACCTTTACCTTTAAATGGCCTTCTTTAGAATGGAATGATGTGGCACGATGTATGAAACAAGAGAACATTTTCCACTGTCTCGGCGAATCTAGGGCACATTTACCCTACCAATAAGATGGCGTGATAGACAGCGCAATGTCAATATGCTAGGCTTGCATCTAAACCGAGAGTGTCTGTAGTTTGTGTAGGTGCTTCTTTTCAGGCTATTCATTCATCAGTGTCAGTAATTCACAAAGCAGCATTCGTGATCTGGCACATTTGTTTGGAGGATACTGACGACCTTGGGGTGATGAGTAGAGATAATCGCGCAGGGGGAGCCTGAGAGCACTATTGACCTTTGAGTGTTTGTATTTGGCGTCAGGGTGTTACTGAATCCTCGGAGTCCTTGTTGCCCTGAACTTCAAGGCAAGCACCAGTCAGAAAACTGAGGAAGGGCTACGCCAGAAACGCAATGTCCGTCTGTGGTAGGTGCGTGGTTGTTGCGATGCCGAGCGGGGGCAAAAGAGATGTTGTAGTTCGAGTAGCGATGGTGGGATATGCGTGGAGAGGACAAGTCGGGCCGGTTGATATTTCCAACTCCTTTATTCCTCCACCGGACACGGGCAAAGTACAAGCGTGAATGACACAAGCCGTGCCCACCACGGTGTTCACGCACGTCCCTGTCCGCCTTCGGACTCTCGACTTCTTCGAACTTCTTCTCACTCCAACTCTCCCGACTCAGCATGTTTTCCTTTCTTATTTCATCTGGCTCCACCCCTCCGTTCTCAATGGCTGAGACAGTCCCAGGACCTCAGACCAATCAGAGGTTCCAATAACCTTCACACCCTGACACAAACAGGTGTCAACCAGAGCTTCAGATGCTCTTAACCAATTAAGCTAATTAAGAGACATAAGAACTTTGAACCACGTGTATTCTTCCTCTGACCAGGTTGCGGCTCGTCCCGCCATCCAGATCCTAACTCTTCATCTGTAAACAGGTACCCTCCTGAGAGAGCCACAAACTAGTCTCGCCAATTTAGCCAGCGTCATTTCTCCTGGGAATTCTCCCCTGGTTACTTCATGAGAAATCAAGGGTGCCTCACATGCTGAGATGGATTGTCGGCATTCTTTGATATTTCTATACAAATTCCCTTACAAAGAAATATAATTATAACAAAAGACCTTTGCAGTCGTGTACGAACGCATACAAAGGATACTGCAAGAATAGAGTACTACTAGATCATGCAATCGATGACTGTAAAACCGGGAAGGAGAGCAAATCATTTCTCGCTGCGTGTGAACGAGAGAAGCTAAACAGCTAACACTATTTGTACCCCACCATACGTCATTAAAGCGGAAATTCCTACAGCTTCGAGCAATCCTTGTGGTCATATTATTTTGAAGTACCAATATTTGACGTCGACATTTTGTGATCCTGAGGCATCATTATTTGCCTTCATGGTATTACCATCCTGAGGCAACAATGTTTGCCATCTCGGTATTTGAACCTTGATGTGTTATTGCTTGGTTTCAGAGGATCAGAGGATTCACCATATCTCTATTTGACTTTACTAAATTGAAGCTCCTAAAGAAAGTGCGCAGAGTTCTCCTGAGAGACTTTTTGCATGCAGACGATGCTGCTGTTGTAGCGCAGAGTGAGGATTTGCTCCAGCAATTCCTGCACTGCGTCTCTAGATCATGCAGAGACTTTGGGTTGTCCATCAGCACTAAAAAGACCACAATGTGGACAGTCCTATCAATATCTGCTATGACAACTACCAATTAGAGACTGTCAGTGAGATGACATACCATTGGTTTACCATCTCCGACGACCCCTCACTTGAAACTGAGATGGACAGGCGCATAGCGTTTTCAAGCAGGCTATAGTTAAGCCGCTCTTGAAGAAGCAGGACATGGATCCAAACAAACGTAGTAATTATAGGCCAGTCTCCAATCTTTCTTTTCTGTCAAAATTGTTAGAGAAGTTAGCTTTGCAGCAGCTGCTGGAGCACGTATCCTAGTATGACCTTTTGGCCCGTTTTCAATCCGAGTACCGTGCTCATCATTCCACCGAAACAGCTCTGCTCCGTATTATAAACAATCTTCTCGTTGCTTCTGACGATTCAAATTTTTCTCTTTTTACTCTGTTAGACTTGAGTGCCGCGTTCGACACAATAGACCATGGAATTTTTCTCACCCGTCTTAGAAACATTTTGGCATTGAGAACTTAGCACTCTCTTTACTGCATCATATCTCTCAGAACGTAGACAGACTGTTTCGATCTCGGGTTTTGCTTCCGATCAATGTACGGGGTCCCTCAGGGCTCTGTTCTGGGTCCTCTGTTGTTTTTACTGTACACCCAACCACTTTCCAATGTAATTGATAGTCATTCAGTCTCACAGGGAATTTGCTGATGATACCCAGCTCTACAACTCCTCCCATCCCAGTCAAAGATTATAGGTTACACAAAGATAGTTCATTAGCTAATTGTTATGAGGATCGAGACACGTTGCGCCCCAAGCGGCCAGGACTATGGGGAAGTAATCACACTGCTTAGATACATGTAAAAAGTGCTTGTTTGTCGACGCGTTTCTGATGCATTCCGATCATGTTTGTGAAAACATTTACGGTGTAATGTGTAATAAAATGATTTGCTGCAATAATGGGGGTGTTTTGGCTTTGTTTTTTTGTAGCAGGCGTTGTGAAATCGAAATATTTGGTTCATCTAAATGGATGCTTCTGCGCATGCGCGTGAGCCTATAGTCCGTTTAAACATTGCTCTGTCAGTGGACGCTACTGACTTCGCACGCCCGGGGAGTTATGCCAAAGATCCGGCCGCGTTAAAGCATGCAAAAATATTAATTAGATTAAAAACTAATCGAAAATAGTCATATTAGACTGTTTTAACGTATACTTTCTGCACAAAACCCACAGAAGATAAGTAAACAAACCTCACCGGTCGTATGTACCTAGATGGCTAGCAGACGAATAATCTTTGTCTCCACTGACAGAGCAATGTTGAAACGGACTATAGGCTCACATTTCGATGAACCAAATATTTCGATTTCACAACGCCTGCTACAAAAAAACAAAGCCAAAACACCCCCATTATTGCAGTAAATCATTTTATTACACATTACACCGTAAATGTATTCACAAACATGATCGGAATGCATCAGAAACGCGTCGACAAACAAGCACTTTTTACATGTATCTAAGCAGTGTGATTACTTCCCCATAGTCCTGGCCGCTTGGGGCGCTGCGTTCCGAGCGTCTTATAACTCTATATAGCAAAAGCTCGGCATGGGCTATCTTTGTGTAACCTATAATCTTTGTCCCAGTTAAACCCACTCTCTTCTTTCTACCAGCGAACAGTGTATCTCTGATGTGAAACAGTGGATGACCCTGAACAAGCTCCTACATACACTTCACTGGCTCCCCATCTCTCAGAGGATAGATTATAAACTTGCCACTTTGTGCTTCAAGGCCATCAACAACACCGCACCACACGCTCTCAAAGAAATTCTTACAGTCTACACGCCATCCAGATCTCTACGTTCAGCTGCAGACTCTAGAATGCTTAAGGTCCCCCGCCGTAACAAGAAAACTCATGGACAGCGCGCCTTCTCCTATATTGAACCTGTAACCTGGAATAGTCTGCCTCTCTCAGTCCGTTATTCTGACATTCTGCCCCAGTTTAAAGACCCATCTCTTCCGATCCGCCTTTTCCCGCTAAGCTGCTTCACCTTACTTGGCCTAGCCTACAAGTACTATGTACATTCAACAGTCTGTTCTACTGGATCTTAGGTTTTTCTTCTTTGTTTATATGTATAATGTGTGAGTTTTTGTAGGAATGTAGTGTTGAGCGATTGTACGAGTGTTGATTCTTTAAATTGTAAACGCCATGAACTTGCCTGTCAAGGGAAGGTATGTGCGGATAAATAAACTATATTATTATTATTATCGGGAAAGTCTCCACAACCTTTGACAGGCTTAAAGGTAGAGTTTGGTCCGATGACAAACTCACAGAGCACACCAAAGCCAAAATGAATCAGACCTGCATTGTGAGCACCCTCCTCTATTCAAGCAAGACATGGATCCTCAGGCACATCAAGAGAGGAGGTCTTCCCATGCCCTGACTCCGCCACAACCTTGGCATCTCATGGAAGGACAAGATCCCCAACGAGACAGTGCACAGCAGAGCTGGCATTCCGTCCATGGCGTTGCTCCGGAGACAGGAGAGAACCTCGGTGTTTTGGGTATGTATGCCGCATAGAGGATGGCAATACATGTATTTCCAAAGACCTCAGTGGTAAACCCACAGAAGGCGAAAGGTCCCAGGGGCGCCCGCGACGGCGTTTCAGAGACAAATGCAACCAGGATCTTTAAGTTATGACCATCGACAACGACACATAGGAATTTGTTCCACGGGAAAGGACATCTGGGGGCAAACTATGCGAGACGCCCTGACCAGACACAAGGAGAGGCACTGGAAGCTTGCATCAGAGGGACAACATAGGAAGACCCAACTCCAAGCAGACAAAATATTCACTGTATTTATTTGTGAAGGCTGCGGCAGAGATGGCCACTCCCATGTGGGACTCTGCATGGCAGGAGACTTTGCCCTCTGATCCGGCGAGATCCTTGAGCGTGCTGATTTGCAAGGTACCTCGGGAATTTACGAGGTCAATGATGAGAAATGGTTTGCCTATGGCGTGATTTCGCAGTGTTGTGTAACGTTACTGCTGTTGCACTGCTACGTCCTTGCTTGGTTTAAAGTGTGATGCAATAATGTGGTGAGCGAATCGTGTGTGCTGGCTATGTAGACTGCATGGCACTTGATTCGTAAGATGTGTCGTGTGACATCGAATGTTATCCACAGGCTTGAAAGAAGCGGGTGTGACATGATGCTAGGCGAGAAATGTGTGTTGCTTGAACTTGCAACAAAGGTGTTTGGCTTGAAAGCGACTGCTGTATGACGTTCGGTTTGAAAAATGGTGTGTGTAGTATAAACACGACGTGTAACAGCTTAGTTTGAAAGTGGCTGGCATCACTTGATGCATGGCTTGAAATGCATGTTGCATGAATTTGACTGTCGGAGCTGAGCTGGAAAGTAGCTTGTGTGACCTGACGCTTGGCTTCCTAATGGATGGTGTGACTTGATGAATGGCTTGAACTGTGTGTTGTGAGACCTTGCAACATTGACACCTTCCTTGAAAACCATTTGAATGACCTATTAGCATGGCTTGAGATGCGTATGTTGGGTGAACTTGTTGTCTTGTCACCTTATGACTTTTGTGGCCTGGCCCTTGGCTGGAAATCTGAGTAGCGTGACTGCAGTTTTAATATTTGAATTATCGCAATCAAAGTGGATGACTTTTTGCATAGCTTGAGATGCGTGTTTCGTAACCTTGCAGTGTTAAAGATCTAGAAGAGCGTGAATAAGTTGTGCTGTTTACACAATGATACTGAATTACTTAATGTATTGGTGAGCTTAAAAAATTATAACACATTTTGTTTTTGTGATAAATCGTTGTAAAACAGCCCATTCTCACCTGGCCGATAAAAAACTCATTAAGCAATTCAGTGCGCATGCGCAAGTTTTATGACATCACATCGGCTAACGGCCTCAAGCCGAAACATCGCTGAGCCAAGTGATTGTGACAACACGTTAGACATGGGTTGCGAGAGTACCGACAATGATAGCGTTTCAAGCGAACAATACCATGAAGAATGTCCTCCAATACCCGAACCATACCAGTATGAGCCCTACTGCAGCGACATTCTGTAAACCCGAGTCAGTAGTATTGACTCTGGCACAGTTCGCAATGAATGCGTAATAGGCTTGACCCTTGGCATTACAGCCTTGCGCCAAAAATAGTTCGTTCTGATACTATTTTTCTCTCCACTTTTTACAGAAATCATTCAGATGTAAAAACTTGGTTCCATTTCAACACAAACATTTTATTGTATCGAATAAACGCTTGTTTGTTGTCTCAACAAGAGTAAGTTAAAAGTTTTGTGCGAAATAGTCTTAGAACTACTTTAACGGCGTATGTCAGGGAGCACATCGGCTATCCCACAAGCCTCTCGTGTGACCTCCGCTTGCATAAATTGGCCAAAAACCTTCCATCACGTGATGTGAACTGTGCTAGAGATACTTTTGCCGGTAGGCGAAATCTCTAGTTTACTAGAATGCTGCAGCGATGCAGATGACGAACCCAACGAACAAAAGTTTCAAAACATCGAGGAGCCTTCAAGTTATTCGAGCCTGTGTGATCGCCTTCACATTATATCATGGTAAGGGGTACAGGGCCGGATCTAGGGGGGTGCTGGGGGTGCTCGAGCACCCCCCCCAAAAAAAAAAAAAAAAAAAAAAAACCTCCGTGGCAGCCGGGAGTTGGGGGAAGGAGGGAGGGGGGGGGGGGGGGGGGGTGGTTGCTCAAATATGTTGATCTACTTCCCACCTCATCGGATATCGGCACACTTTGCTTGGTAGCAGAGACAGTATAGTTAGTAAAAAGCTTGGGAAGGAGGGGGGGGGGGCTAAAAGATGCTGGGCCCAGATGCTGTACTACTCTCCACTTGGTATAAGCACACTCTACTTGGCAGCCAAGGTAGCTGGGGAGGGAGGGGGGGGGGGTGCTGCTATAATTAAGATGCCTTCCTTTTGCTACTCGCACAGACAAATCAAACCCGGGCAGAGACAGGAAGAATCTGTGACCAAACAAAAACTCTTGGAAATGACCGCACTGCCAGATTGCACAGATTTGCACCATTTTTCTCAAAATTTTCCGGGGGGGCATGCCCCCGGACCCCCCTAGAGGGGCGTGCCTGCTTCGCAGGCACGCACTCGTGGCTTCGCCACTTCGATGACAAGACCCTAAAACAATTTTAAGCACCCCCCCTCAAAAAACTTTGATCCGGCCCTGGGGTATGCGTACATCAGTTTTGCACAATTGATCGTCACTGTTGTCATTGAGGCAGGGGGTGGGTGGGTGGGGGTGAGAGAGTGGGGGTGAGAGAGAGAGAGAGAGAGAGAGAGAGAGAGAGAGAGAGAGAGAGAGAGAGAGAGAGAGAGAGAGAGAGAGAGAGAGAGAGAAAGCAGTTTGTGAGTGCCTGAGCTGTAGGGGTATTTGATAAGTGACTGGTTCATGAAAATAGCGTAAAGGTTGCACTCGTGATGCCCGTCACGACACTGATAGGCTGATTCAGTAGGACCGAACATCACTATTGCATTCTTTACATTGATTTAATTTTCATCAACCAGTCACTTCTCAAATACAACTCAGGTACTACCGCGTGGTGAGAAACATTCACCACCAGATGAGTGGTGAACTGTTGTCACACACACCACACGAGAGAGAGAGAGAGAGAAAGAGAGAGAGAGAGAGAGAGAGAGAGAGAGAGAGAGAGAGAGAGAGAGAGAGAGAGAGAGAGAGAGAGAGAGAGAGAGAGAGAGAGAGAGAGAGAGAGAGAGAGAGAGAGAGGCAGGCAGGCAGGCAGGCAGGCAGGCAGACAGACAGACAGACAGACAGACAGACAGACAGACAGACAGACAGACAGACAGACAGACAGACAGACAGACAGACAGACAGACAGACAGACAGACAGATAGACAGATAGACAGAATGTAGCTATGAGCAAATTCCATGCAAATATTTTCTCTCCTAGTTTGCCTCACACAGGCTGAAACACTAACTCAAAAACGCATATGTGTAAGACGCTCCACCAACACATGTTACACAAAGTGTAGGAGAGACACTAGCAGAGGCAACACTTGATGTAAGAGTGCAAGTGACCGTTGTCACTGGGGTTGTGGCTGCCTGACACGTCGAAATACTTGTAAACGTTGCCATGGCATCGGCATTCGTCGCTCTTTGAGCTTTGCGGCCGGCATCAGTCGTCGGTCGCGATCGGTCATGCTTTTGGAACTGCCTTCGGTAGTAGCTTCTTTTTTTCCACCGGATATCCCATCTCCTCCTGCAGCCGGTATGAGTGTGGGTAGCAATCGGGAGCGAAGTGCTTGCTGCAGACGACCGAGAATGATGTTTGCACAAAATTTGCACGGCATGTTCGTACAAAGCGCACTCACTGGCGGTTTAATGATGGGTCCCGCGGAAATCTATGCACCCCCACTCCATCTGAGTTTCTCAAGGAACATTCAGCAACTGCGCATTCAGCGCCATTGCATTTCCTCTTCAGTGAAACGGCTGGTGTAGACTCACCGCTCGTGGAAACTGCATTGCAAGACGCAGTGCGTTGAAGCGACTAGTCTACGTGACGTCACTTCCTGTTTTTCGATTTTTCCAAGTGAGGTTTTCAATAACTAATTAATTACAAATTGGAACTGACTTTTTCAGCCAAATGAACTGAACGATGAATTTTTGTACAACTTTAGCCAACCTCTCAATGATTTTGACATCGTGCTTTCCTAGATCTTTAACACCTGCGCTTGATCGTGGCTGGTTTGACCTGATGCTTGTGTTGTGAAGGCTCTGGAATCTGCCAGAATATCGGAGGGACATCGAGCTGATTACTTCAGGCTTCGTGCCCTGGTCTTTGCTTAGTTACGTGATTATAGTCAGTGTAAATTTGTCTCCGAGGTGTCACGTGACGTCATTCGCGAAGCTTCGGGACAGTAGGCAGTCATAGTGCGTCCTCCACGAACTTCGCATTGGCCATAATTCGTATCTAAATGAGGGTGCGCGCGCATCACAAGAAAGTGACGAACTAATGCGCATGCGTAGAGATCACGACAAGAGGTGAACTCGCCAACTATTTGCAAATTTCAATGGCTGACGTGTTGCCGGTTCGCTCACAAAACGCTCTATTTCGGGATACTAGCAACCCATCCAAAGAAAATATAAGCTATGCACAGCATTAATTTATCAAAGGTGTATGTTGAATGCATCAATAGATCGTGAAAGCTCCTACAGTTTACACATCAAATGCAGGTCAACGCATCCACGCCGAAGCATGTGTTGCCATCGTTTGTGTTGACATGATTTTACGCTCTCGTCACTTTCTTGTGATGCGCGCGCACCCTCATTTAGATACGAATTATGGCCAATGCGAAGTTCGTGGAGGACGCACTATGACTGCCTAGTGAAATAATTATGTTGCACTCGGCTCTCGAAGATTCTGGAAGCCTGTTAAAAGGTATAAAAGGCGCGACGAAGCGACAAGCGAAAGAGCGCACGTGACAGATAAGGTGAGAGCTAAAGAAGAAGATGAGTGAGTACGAAAAGTCCTCCATAAGGAGAGATTGAGTCCTCTACAGAGTGAGGGCGTGGACAGCACGCTTGAGAAGAGAGTGGACGACAGAGACGGGTGACACGTGTACGTGCACGGATAACAGCGATTGTGTCCTCCAAGAAGTCAGTCTCGAAAGTGAAGTCGTTATGGTAATGCTGACTACTGATTGCCATCGCTGTGTATCGACCAGTGCGTGAATACAGTTTTATCGCAAATGACATAATAATAATAATAATAATAATAATAATAATAATAATAATAATAATAATTAATAAATAATAATAATAATAATAATAATAATAATAATAATAATAATAATAATAATAATAATAATAATAATAATAATAATAATAATAATGAATAGCATTTGTATAGCGCACTTCTGTACAACTCAATGCGCTGACATAACCACATTCACACGCAGACATTCATTAACAAGCTTACCAACATAATACAAAACATAATACAACTTACAGACCTGAGAATGGATACAACTTCATACGTGATTATGAGTAGAAAAACATACAATCAAACAAAAGCCAGTCGAAACATGTGAGTTTTCAGTTGCGACTTAAAAATAGGTAAAGTTGGTGCGTCACGCAGGCCAGCCGGCAGCGAGTTCCAGACAGAGGGGGCATTGATACTAAAACTACGCTCCCCAAAAGATTTTGTACTACGTTTAGGAATTTTGAGAAGCTTTTCATTTGCTGAACGGAGAGAACGGGGAAGGTTGATATGTGCGAAGGGATGCTGAAAGATACACAGGAAGAGTACCATCAAAATGACGGTAGGCCAAAACAGCAATTTTGTACTGGCAGCGGAATTTCACTGGAAGCCAGTGTAGATGCCTAAGCATGGGTGTCACATGATCGCGTTTTTCCTTCCTCAGGACGAGACGTGCTGCGCTGTTTTGAACGTGCTGCAGACGGTTCAATTGTTCTGCTGGAAGACCCGCCAAAACTGAATTACAATAATCCAGCCTTGAAGTGACCCTGGCAGTGACCAGTCTAACACACGCAGTGTCAGAAAGATATTGACGAATGAATGCAATGCGGCGTAGTTCAAGAAAACAGGCACTGCAAAACCAAAAACATGATCACCAGATTTGGTGAACTTCGACTTCCCGGTAAAACTAGGAGAACCCCCGTATTAACAGGACTATGCAAAAGAGACAGGTCGCAACACTAGGCTTGGAATTATGCGTTGCGTGACAACGCAATTATTACGCTTGGCTTGGAATTGCTGGTATGACTTGGAGCTTGACTTGAAAATGGTGAATGCTGCATGAGTTTGCAGTGTAGACAATTCAGTTAAAAGTGCACGGCTGGCATGACCGTGCTGTACCGAGCTAGTAAAAACCTACCTTTAGATCGAGAAGGCACTCAGTCAAAACTATCTCTGCAAGCACGCGTCATTTCCCTAGCTTTGATGCTGACACTTTGACCAAAGACCACACTCAAGGACACGCAACACCACACAAGCTCTGGTTGAGATCTTTTGGTTGCAGGACATTGGGAATCGCAGACCAGTGGCGGGGGACTTTAGCAGTATGGCTGCCGTGGCTGTGGCTCAGAGATATGTCATCCGCCAGGACGTTGTCATCCGTCAATGCGAGCGGGAAGTCGATTAATCAGCCCAAGGAACCGTCACTGTCAGGCGGTGGGTGAGGACCACTGACGTACGATGGTGACGTGCCTATATTTCACGTTGGTCCCCGTCCCTCTCTCTCACGGTGATGGGCCCTCCCGGGCTCCACCCGACACGGGTTACCCTCACTTCAAAGGCGCCGACATCTCCCACTTCACCCGTGGAAATTTGCATGAGCTCTCAAACCACACACAGACTATGGATGGTGGTCTAGGGAGATGTATGCGACGAAGTCGTGTCAACGTAAATATGAGAGCTATGAGTCAAGGACACTTGTGCTCACTGGAGGTAGAATGTGACTGCTGTTGCAATATGTACCTTTCTGTACTATGCTTGGCTCACTGGAGGTAGAATGTGACTGCTGTTGCAATATGTACCTTTCTGTGCTATGCTTGGCTCACTGGAGGTAGAATGTGACGGCTGTTGCAATATGTACCTTTCTGTACTATGCTTGGCTCACTGGAGGTAGAACGTGACTGCTGTTGCAATATGTACCTTTCTGTACTATGCTTGGCTCACTGGAGGTAGAACGTGACGGCTGTTGCAATATGTACCTTTCTGTGCTATGCTTGGCTCACTGGAGGTAGAACGTGACTGCTGTTGCAATATGTACCTTTCTGTACTATGCTTGGCTCACTGGAGGTAGAATGTGACGGCTGTTGCAATATGTACCTTTCTGTGCTATGCTTGGCTCACTGGAGGTAGAACGTGACGGCTGTTGCAATATGTACCTTTCTGTACTATGCTTGGCTCACTGGAGGTAGAACGTGACTGCTGTTGCAATATGTACCTTTCTGTACTATGCTTGGCTCACTGGAGGTAGAACGTGACTGCTGTTGCAATATGTACCTTTCTGTACTATGCTTGGCTCACTGGAGGTAGAATGTGACTGCTGTTGCAATATGTACCTTTCTGTACTATGCTTGGCTCACTGGAGGTAGAATGTGACGGCTGTTGCAATATGTACCTTTCTGTGCTATGCTTGGCTCACTGGAGGTAGAACGTGACGGCTGTTGCAATATGTACCTTTCTGTGCTATGCTTGGCTCACTGGAGGTAGAATGTGACGGCTGTTGCAATATGTACCTTTCTGTGCTATGCTTGGCTCACTGGAGGTAGAACGTGACGGCTGTTGCAATATGTACCTTTCTGTACTATGCTTGGCTCACTGGAGGTAGAATGTGACGGCTGTTGCAATATGTACCTTTCTGTGCTATGCTTGGCTCACTGGAGGTAGAATGTGACGGCTGTTGCAATATGTACCTTTCTGTACTATGCTTGGCTCACTGGAGGTAGAATGTGACGGCTGTTGCAATATGTACCTTTCTGTGCTATGCTTGGCTCACTGGAGGTAGAATGTGACGGCTGTTGCAATATGTACCTTTCTGTACTATGCTTGGCTCACTGGAGGTAGAATGTGACGGCTGTTGCAATATGTACCTTTCTGTGCTATGCTTGGCTCACTGGAGGTAGAATGTGACGGCTGTTGCAATATGTACCTTTCTGTGCTATGCTTGGCTCACTGGAGGTAGAACGTGACTGCTGTTGCAATATGTACCTTTCTGTACTATGCTTGGCTCACTGGAGGTAGAACGTGACGGCTGTTGCAATATGTACCTTTCTGTGCTATGCTTGGCTCACTGGAGGTAGAATGTGACTGCTGTTGCAATATGTACCTTTCTGTACTATGCTTGGCTCACTGGAGGTAGAATGTGACGGCTGTTGCAATATGTACCTTTCTGTGCTATGCTTGGCTCACTGGAGGTAGAATGTGACGGCTGTTGCAATATGTACCTTTCTGTACTATGCTTGGCTCACTGGAGGTAGAATGTGACGGCTGTTGCAATATGTACCTTTCTGTACTATGCTTGGCTCACTGGAGGTAGAACGTGACTGCTGTTGCAATATGTACCTTTCTGTACTATGCTTGGCTCACTGGAGGTAGAACGTGACTGCTGTTGCAATATGTACCTTTCTGTGCTATGCTTGGCTCACTGGAGGTAGAATGTGACGGCTGTTGCAATATGTACCTTTCTGTACTATGCTTGGCTCACTGGAGGTAGAACGTGACTGCTGTTGCAATATGTACCTTTCTGTACTATGCTTGGCTCACTGGAGGTAGAACGTGACTGCTGTTGCAATATGTACCTTTCTGTGCTATGCTTGGCTCACTGGAGGTAGAACGTGACGGCTGTTGCAATATGTACCTTTCTGTACTATGCTTGGCTCACTGGAGGTAGAATGTGACGGCTGTTGCAATATGTACCTTTCTGTGCTATGCTTGGCTCACTGGAGGTAGAATGTGACGGCTGTTGCAATATGTACCTTTGTGCTATGCTTGGCTCACTGGAGGTAGAATGTGACGGCTGTTGCAATATGTACCTTTCTGTGCTATGCTTGGCTCACTGGAGGTAGAACGTGACGGCTGTTGCAATATGTACCTTTCTGTGCTATGCTTGGCTCACTGGAGGTAGAATGTGACGGCTGTTGCAATATGTACCTTTCTGTACTATGCTTGGCTCACTGGAGGTAGAATGTGACGGCTGTTGCAATATGTACCTTTCTGTACTATGCTTGGCTCACTGGAGGTAGAATGTGACGGCTGTTGCAATATGTACCTTTCTGTGCTATGCTTGGCTCACTGGAGGTAGAACGTGACGGCTGTTGCAATATGTACCTTTCTGTACTATGCTTTTCTCACTGGAGGTAGAATGTGACGGCTGTTGCAATATGTACCTTTCTGTACTATGCTTTTCTCACTGGAGGTAGAACGTGACGGCTGTTGCAATATGTACCTTTCTGTACTATGCTTGGCTCACTGGAGGTAGAACGTGACGGCTGTTGCAATATGTACCTTTCTGTGCTATGCTTGGCTCACTGGAGGTAGAACGTGACGGCTGTTGCAATATGTACCTTTCTGTGCTATGCTTGGCTCACTGGAGGTAGAACGTGACTGCTGTTGCAATATGTACCTTTCTGTACTATGCTTGGCTCACTGGAGGTAGAACGTGACGGCTGTTGCAATATGTACCTTTCTGTGCTATGCTTGGCTCACTGGAGGTAGAACGTGACGGCTGTTGCAATATGTACCTTTCTGTACTATGCTTGGCTCACTGGAGGTAGAATGTGACGGCTGTTGCAATATGTACCTTTCTGTGCTATGCTTGGCTCACTGGAGGTAGAATGTGACGGCTGTTGCAATATGTACCTTTCTGTACTATGCTTGGCTCACTGGAGGTAGAATGTGACGGCTGTTGCAATATGTACCTTTCTGTGCTATGCTTGGCTCACTGGAGGTAGAACGTGACGGCTGTTGCAATATGTACCTTTCTGTGCTATGCTTGGCTCACTGGAGGTAGAACGTGACGGCTGTTGCAATATGTACCTTTCTGTACTATGCTTGGCTCACTGGAGGTAGAATGTGACGGCTGTTGCAATATGTACCTTTCTGTACTATGCTTGGCTCACTGGAGGTAGAATGTGACGGCTGTTGCAATATGTACCTTTCTGTGCTATGCTTGGCTCACTGGAGGTAGAACGTGACGGCTGTTGCAATATGTACCTTTCTGTACTATGCTTGGCTCACTGGAGGTAGAATGTGACGGCTGTTGCAATATGTACCTTTCTGTGCTATGCTTGGCTCACTGGAGGTAGAACGTGACGGCTGTTGCAATATGTACCTTTCTGTACTATGCTTGGCTCACTGGAGGTAGAATGTGACGGCTGTTGCAATATGTACCTTTCTGTACTATGCTTGGCTCACTGGAGGTAGAACGTGACTGCTGTTGCAATATGTACCTTTCTGTGCTATGCTTGGCTCACTGGAGGTAGAATGTGACTGCTGTTGCAATATGTACCTTTCTGTACTATGCTTGGCTCACTGGAGGTAGAATGTGACGGCTGTTGCAATATGTACCTTTCTGTACTATGCTTGGCTCACTGGAGGTAGAACGTGACGGCTGTTGCAATATGTACCTTTGTACTATGCTTGGCTCACTGGAGGTAGAACGTGACGGCTGTTGCAATATGTACCTTTCTGTGCTATGCTTGGCTTACTGGAGGTAGACTGTGACGGCTGTTGCAATATGTACCTTTCTGTACTATGCTTGGCTCACTGGAGGTAGAATGTGACGGCTGTTGCAATATGTACCTTTCTGTGCTATGCTTGGCTCACTGGAGGTAGACTGTGACGGCTGTTGCAATATGTACCTTTCTGTACTATGCTTGGCTCACTGGAGGTAGAATGTGACGGCTGTTGCAATATGTACCTTTCTGTGCTATGCTTGGCTCACTGGAGGTAGAATGTGACGGCTGTTGCAATATGTACCTTTCTGTACTATGCTTGGCTCACTGGAGGTAGAATGTGACGGCTGTTGCAATATGTACCTTTCTGTACTATGCTTGGCTCACTGGAGGTAGAATGTGACGGCTGTTGCAATATGTACCTTTCTGTGCTATGCTTGGCTCACTGGAGGTAGAATGTGACGGCTGTTGCAATATGTACCTTTCTGTGCTATGCTTGGCTCACTGGAGGTAGAATGTGACGGCTGTTGCAATATGTACCTTTCTGTACTATGCTTGGCTCACTGGAGGTAGAATGTGACGGCTGTTGCAATATGTACCTTTCTGTGCTATGCTTGGCTCACTGGAAGTAGAACGTGACGGCTGTTGCAATATGTACCTTTCTGTGCTATGCTTGGCTCACTGGAGGTAGAATGTGACGGCTGTTGCAATATGTACCTTTCTGTACTATGCTTGGCTCACTGGAGGTAGAATGTGACTGCTGTTGCAATATGTACCTTTCTGTACTATGCTTGGCTCACTGGAGGTAGAATGTGACGGCTGTTGCAATATGTACCTTTCTGTACTATGCTTGGCTCACTGGAGGTAGAATGTGACGGCTGTTGCAATATGTACCTTTCTGTACTATGCTTGGCTCACTGGAGGTAGAACGTGACTGCTGTTGCAATATGTACCTTTCTGTACTATGCTTGGCTCACTGGAGGTAGAACGTGACGGCTGTTGCAATATGTACCTTTCTGTACTATGCTTGGCTCACTGGAGGTAGAACGTGACTGCTGTTGCAATATGTACCTTTCTGTACTATGCTTGGCTCACTGGAGGTAGAATGTGACTGCTGTTGCAATATGTACCTTTCTGTGCTATGCTTGGCTCACTGGAGGTAGAACGTGACGGCTGTTGCAATATGTACCTTTCTGTACTATGCTTGGCTCACTGGAGGTAGAACGTGACGGCTGTTGCAATATGTACCTTTCTGTGCTATGCTTGGCTCACTGGAGGTAGAACGTGACGGCTGTTGCAATATGTACCTTTCTGTACTATGCTTGGCTCACTGGAGGTAGAATGTGACGGCTGTTGCAATATGTACCTTTCTGTACTATGCTTGGCTCACTGGAGGTAGAATGTGACGGCTGTTGCAATATGTACCTTTCTGTACTATGCTTGGCTCACTGGAGGTAGAACGTGACTGCTGTTGCAATATGTACCTTTGTACTATGCTTGGCTAACTGGAGGTAGAACGTGACTGCTGTTGCAATATGTACCTTTCTGTACTATGCTTGGCTCACTGGAGGTAGAATGTGACGGCTGTTGCAATATGTACCTTTCTGTACTATGCTTTTCTCACTGGAGGTAGAACGTGACGGCTGTTGCAATATGTACCTTTCTGTACTATGCTTGGCTCACTGGAGGTAGAATGTGACGGCTGTTGCAATATGTACCTTTCTGTGCTATGCTTGGCTCACTGGAGGTAGAACGTGACGGCTGTTGCAATATGTACCTTTCTGTACTATGCTTGGCTCACTGGAGGTAGAATGTGACGGCTGTTGCAATATGTACCTTTCTGTGCTATGCTTGGCTCACTGGAGGTAGAACGTGACGGCTGTTGCAATATGTACCTTTCTGTTCTATGCTTGGCTCACTGGAGGTAGAACGTGACGGCTGTTGCAATATGTACCTTTCTGTACTATGCTTGGCTCACTGGAGGTAGAATGTGACGGCTGTTGCAATATGTACCTTTCTGTACTATGCTTGGCTCACTGGAGGTAGAATGTGACGGCTGTTGCAATATGTACCTTTGTACTATGCTTGGCTCACTGGAGGTAGACTGTGACGGCTGTTGCAATATGTACCTTTCTGTACTATGCTTGGCTCACTGGAGGTAGAATGTGACGGCTGTTGCAATATGTACCTTTCTGTGCTATGCTTGGCTCACTGGAGGTAGAATGTGACGGCTGTTGCAATATGTACCTTTCTGTACTATGCTTGGCTCACTGGAGGTAGAATGTGACGGCTGTTGCAATATGTACCTTTCTGTGCTATGCTTGGCTCACTGGAGGTAGAACGTGACGGCTGTTGCAATATGTACCTTTCTGTACTATGCTTGGCTCACTGGAGGTAGAACGTGACTGCTGTTGCAATATGTACCTTTCTGTACTATGCTTGGCTCACTGGAGGTAGAATGTGACGGCTGTTGCAATATGTACCTTTCTGTACTATGCTTGGCTCACTGGAGGTAGAACGTGACGGCTGTTGCAATATGTACCTTTCTGTACTATGCTTGGCTCACTGGAGGTAGAACGTGACGGCTGTTGCAATATGTACCTTTCTGTGCTATGCTTGGCTCACTGGAGGTAGAACGTGACGGCTGTTGCAATATGTACCTTTCTGTACTATGCTTGGCTCACTGGAGGTAGAATGTGACGGCTGTTGCAATATGTACCTTTCTGTACTATGCTTGGCTCACTGGAGGTAGAACGTGACGGCTGTTGCAATATGTACCTTTCTGTACTATGCTTGGCTCACTGGAGGTAGAACGTGACTGCTGTTGCAATATGTACCTTTCTGTGCTATGCTTGGCTCACTGGAGGTAGAATGTGACGGCTGTTGCAATATGTACCTTTCTGTACTATGCTTGGCTCACTGGAGGTAGAACGTGACGGCTGTTGCAATATGTACCTTTCTGTACTATGCTTTTCTCACTGGAGGTAGAACGTGACGGCTGTTGCAATATGTACCTTTCTGTGCTATGCTTGGCTCACTGGAGGTAGAACGTGACGGCTGTTGCAATATGTACCTTTCTGTACTATGCTTGGCTCACTGGAGGTAGAATGTGACGGCTGTTGCAATATGTACCTTTCTGTACTATGCTTGGCTCACTGGAGGTAGAATGTGACGGCTGTTGCAATATGTACCTTTCTGTACTATGCTTGATTTGCATTCTGAGTGTTCCTCAATGAATCTGTAGATGCTGATGGTTTTAATGTTAATAAAACTTCTTTCACTGCCAATAGCCTCCCATTAGACATACGGATGATAGCTGCACGTACAGAGCCAGAAAGTCTCCTCAACTCACACACGACTTTTGTAAACGATAGGTGTTCGGAACTTGTTACTTGAATTTCCGGAAGTACTCTCAAGTTCGTTTCTAAAATAATCTAGCGCTAAAAGGAGAAATGATTAATATGTGAAAATCCTACGACTTGTGATCGAGCAATGGCGTCAGTAAAGCAACTGTTCCTTGACAGCGCTGGAGCTTTGCAGAGAGAATTTGCGTGCAGTCAGCCCCGACGTCAGACGTCAGGCCGTCATGGCAAGGCAGGATGGCCGTAACGAAGTGCAAACTGTCACGTTACTCCTCATTCCTGGCATGCCTGTCACCCGACCATCCCCGCAGTGTGGAGATGCCAGGCTTTGAAGCTTTCATTCGTCCTCCTTCAGACGACAGGCTATGTCCGCTCTGTACGTAATATGTCTTGGGCTGGATCTTGGATGAAAAGTATGGATGTACCTGGGTCATCTTACCTATCAGTCAGGTCGTTCGTCTCGCGGTCGTCACGTTGTGTTTAGGAAGAGAACATTTAACATGTCTTGCCTGCTGAGCAAATCCCCTTCGTGTGTCACAGTCGAGGCTGCTATGATTGTCAACATGAAAAGCAATGCTTCAAATATGCCCCGAACGTGATAGCTTACGAACACACAACAGTCCAACGCATGCAATGTAGAGCAGACTAAAATGCACATACATACATGTACACCAATGCATACACGCACAGATGCACATGCACAAATATGCACCACATTTGCACAAACGAGTATACACGCTTGCTTGCGTACACACTCACACGCGCGTACCACACACTGACACAAAGAAAGAGACTAACTGACTGGTTGATAGACGCAGGCAGAGACACAAGTAATCGCGTTCACAAACACACGCACACACACACACACACACACACACACACACACACACACACACACACACACACACACACAGAGAGAGAGAGAGAGAGAGAGAGAGAGAGAGAGAGAGAGAGAGAGAGAGAGAGAGAGAGAGAACGGCAACAACAAAACAGTTTATTGTGCACGCCTTTGGCTCATTGCAACTGAATACAATACATTACATATCCAAAATGAATAATATGGAGAAGTAACTCATGTGAGAGCACATTTCGTCTAATAAAAACCATAGAGACTCCTCTTCGGTAGCATACCACGCATATTAGACCAAAAAATGACTTACTTACAGCAGACAGCAGATTCTGCTCTTTTTTTAAAAGCGTAGTACAGATAAGTGCTCACGGCACATATAATACATGGCTATATTGCAGGAAACAACTGTACAGCTGTACAGGCATTTTTTCAATGTTATTTTGAATATTTGGCACTACATACTTCATTCGGATGTCTTCGTAAGCTGGACAGTACAGAACAAAATGTTGTTCATCTTCATCTCTCTCATGACATATTGTACATAACATTTCGTAACTCTCTGTACAATATTTCTGTGTACTGTTAGTTCACTAATGCCCAGGCGAAATCGTATCCAAATATCTCTGGAGAGAGAGAGAGAGAGAGAGAGAGAGAGAGAGAGAGAGAGAGAGAGAGAGAGAGAGAGAGAGAGAGAGAGAGAGAGAGAGAGAGAGAGAGAGAGAGAGACTTTGACTTACTTTATTGTAAGGCCGACGGCCCATAACAATTTACATGATTCTGGTAGCAATAGCGTACATATATGACGTATTTCAATAAATGGATAGTAACGTTACCAATACTCAAATTTGATCATTAACTGAATCACTATTCTAGGAGGCATTGACGACGACGTTTGAGCGCATTATGAATAAACATTGCAACATACTTTGTCTTTATGTAACCTCGACCATCAATCAGAAATATAAAACTTCTGGAGTTTACATAATGAATGTATCTTCTTATATATTTATCTCTGAGATCTCTATACTTGTCACATTCTAAGAGGAAATGAGCTTCATCCTCTACATGATCTGAACAGAATGGACAGTGTCTCTCTTCACCACTAAGCGGATTATGTGAACGCAGACCACTCAATCCAAGTCTGAAGTGAATCATCGCGTCTCTAAACTTTCCTATTTCGACAGTGCTGAGGTATTTTTCGCATTCAAACTTGTCTTTGAGAATACTGTACAATAGGAAACGCTCACTTTTATCCCTGCAGGTTTACTGGAGGTCCTACAGACTTTATCCCTCCAGGTTTACTGGAGGTCCTACAGACTTTATCTGTGTGTGTGTTGGTGTGTGTGTGTGTGTGTGTGTGTGTGTGTGTGTGTGTGTGTGTGTGTGTGTGTGTGTGTGTGTGTGTGTGTGTGTGTGTCTGTCTGTCAGTCCCGACTTAACGGCTGATTTCTCAAAAACTACTGGACGGATTTCCTTGACATTTTGCACACTTACTGGAAGTTAGGTCCGATTGAATGTATCAAATTTTCAGAATCGAGGTTTGAAGAGAAAGTGGTTTTTTAAGGTCGTAAACTCGAAAGCACCTCCCTAAATAGTCAATTGATGGAATGGCGAAATTGCAAAATGTGTGACGTCATCAATAACGTGACGTAATTTTATGTGCATGTCTGTCTCTCTGTCCCGACTTAACGGCTGATTTCTCAAAAACTACTGGACGGATTTCCTTGGCATTTTGCACACTTACTGGAAGTTAGGTCCGATTGAATGTATCAAATTTTCAGAATCGAGGTTTGAAAAGAAATTGATTTATGTAGGTCGTAAACTCGAAACCCCCCCCCCCCCCCGAGATTTCAATTGACGGAATAGCCAGTGTAGTCAAACAGAGTTATCTTTTCCTACTAAAACTAAAACTCTTTTTTGTTTCAACTGTGCAGTGTGCGAGTGTTGGAATGCTTTGTATGAATGTAGACTTTTCATTGTAAACGCCATGAGCTTGCCTATTAGGGAAGGTATGGGCGTATAAGTAGTCTGTATATATTATTATTATTATTATTATTATATATTATTATTATTATATTATATTATTATTATTATTGACTCACATGCGAAGCAAAAGTGAGTCTATGTACTGAGCCGTGTCGTCCGTCCGTCCGTCCGTGCGTCCGTCCGGGCGTCCGGGCGTAAAAAACTTAAACGTTGGATTTTTCTCGGAGACTATTAAGTCTATCAACACCAAATGTGGCATGATGGTGTATGATGACAAGGCCTCAAAAAACATACATAGTGACTTGACCTTGCTTCAAGGTCAAGGTCACAGGAGCCATAAATGTGGTCTCAAAAACAGTCATTTTTCACATTTTCCCAATTTTCTCCCACGTTATTGAGAATGGCGACCTTAGCTACAAGTGGTATATAGGTCAAAGCAAGCCCTATCTTTTGATACCAGTTTGGTTGACCTTGCTTCAAGGTCAAGGTCACAGGAGCTCTTCAAAGTTGGATTGTATACATATTTTGAAGTGACCTTGACCCTGAACTATGGAAGATAACTGTTTCAAACTTAATAATTATGTGGGGCACATGTTATACTTTCATCATGAGACACATTTGGTCACATATCATCAAGGTCAAGGTCACTTTGACCCTTATGAAATGTGACCAAAATGGGGTAGTGAACCACTAAAAGTGACTATATCTCATGGTAGAAAGTGCCAATAAGCACCACTGTGCTTCCTATGTCTTGAATTAACAGCTTTGTGTTGCATGACCTTGGATGACCTTGACCTTGGGTCAAGGTCACATGTATTTTGGTAGGAAAAATGTGTAAAGCATTTCTTTGTGTATGATGTCATTGGTAGGTTTAGTTGTTTGACCTTGACCTTGAAGGTCACCTGAAGGTCAAGGTCATATAAAGGTCAAGGTCAAGCATGTGAGTCGTATGGGCTTTGCCCTTCTTGTTATTATTATTATTATTATTATTATTATTATTATTATTATTATTATTATTATTATTATTATTATTATTATTATTATTATTATTATTGTGCGTGAATGAGTACGAATGCTGCAATGCACATGTCTGGGGTGAACATCTATAATACACCTCCTCCTCTGTGTGACTGTTAATTCAGCGTCTATGACATGCCAAAGCAAAACAAAACATGTCATAATAGGAGCTTCCTGAACCTATCCATCATGTTTAAAATATATGGTCGATTGTTTCCTGGGCGGGTAGCTTGCAAGGGGGTTTACGGAAAAGAACGTTATAAATGCTTTACAAACACTCCGTCATATCAATTCT
>JAWQFJ010001593.1:37500-65000 GCA_034096865.1 Theodoxus fluviatilis
GCCATGCACATAATTTGATTCCCTAAGTTTGCAATTATTTTTAACGTAAATAAGCGCGAACATCATGTTTGGAAGTACGATTCGTCGATAACTCGGAATTCGAAAGCTGTCTTTGATATTTCCTTTCAACAACTATAAACACAGAAAGTATTTCGAAAAACATAAGTTTGCGCATGAATGTAGGCCTACTGAAAATGAATGCAGTTCCTGACAGCTAAATTTCCGACACAAAGCATGAAGTGTGACATTCAGTGTACAGAGGTGAAATTGTATTCTTTTATATTCATTTGAAGTCATGATTGATATCTTTCAAGACCGCAGTATCTAAAACTGCTCCATCCGCCAATCAGCATGAACAATAAATACCTCAAAATGAGACGGATAACCAAGCTAGACAATAGGTACGTATTTATCGCAATCATTGTTTTGGAAAATCAAAATGCGCAGTTTCTGGCAACCGAACTGGACAATTTCGAACGCTCAAATGCGCGGTTTCTGAAACCCATAGTGGGCGGTTTCCTAAAACCAAATTAGGCGGTTTCTGAAACCGAAGATAGGCAGTTTCTGAAAACCAAAATGGACTGTTTCTGAAACGTAAAATGGGCGGTTTCCGAAAATCAAAATGGACAGTTTTTGAAACCTGAAATAGGCGGTTCCTGAACATTCAAACGGGCTGCTTCTGAAATCCAAAATGCGCGGTCATAAGGATTCCAAACGCGCGGGTTTTCAGACATTTGAAAATGCGCTGTTTTCGATCGCGCGCTTTTAAGCTGCACGCACTTTCGGGATCCCTCCTTTCTGTCCTGTCCTGTCCTGTCACACGCGTCCACAACACACGCACTTTCGGGATCCCTCCTTTCTGTCCTGTCCTGTCCTGTCACACGCGTCCACAACACACGCACTTTCGGGATCCCTCCGTCCTGTCCTGTCCTGTCCTGTCACACGCGTCCACAACACACGCACTTTCGGGATCCCTCCGTCCTGTCCTGTCCTGTCCTGTCACACGCGTCCACAACACACGCACTTTCGGGATCCCTCCGTCCTGTCCTTTCACACGCGTCCACAACACACGCACTTTCAGGATCCCTCCGTTCTGTCCTGTCCTGTCCTGTCACACGCGTCCACAACACACGCACTTTCAGGATCCCTCCTTTCTGTCCTGTCCTGTCCTGTCACACGCGTCCACAACACTCGTTCTTCCCGTGCCTGGCGTATGCAGTCTACACTGCTCTCCACAGGTTCCAGCCTGTACACTTCCGCTAAGCACTTAATGAATAACGCAAGTCACTATCTCTCCTTCTCACATTAAATCTGACTCACTAGACAGTGGAACAGTTTTGAGAAGCCTGCATATTAATTTTGTGTCTGTGCGTGCTGTCTGAAATTTGATGTGCGTTTAATGTTCGCTTGACGGTCATGTTTTCCTCGCAGAAGAGCTAGTCCTTGATTTATGAATTAATCGAGAAACACATGTGGGACCGCCTCGCATTAGGTTTCCAACATTTATCGCTCCTCAAGACACGTTGTCTAGAAATGTATGACCGACAGACAAAACTGTGTCACACAGATCTTCATGCTCTCTGTCAATGCTCTTTGTCTAGTTGTTCTTCGTCGACTACCTAACCCGAATAGCTCATCCGACTGGCAGTCTGCCTGAAAATATTCACAGCTTTCCACCCATACCTTCCAACAACAGAATTTTCGACCATGCACCTTTCACCTCAGGGGGAAAAGTGATCTGCTGGTTTGCCAATATGACTCTCCCTGCAAACACTAGTCGTCATTTCAATTAAATGATTAAAGGTACCAACAACCATAAATAGGAACATTTCACCAGCTGTCCCAAAACAGAAATTAATGTTCTTGCGCTCTTCTACAGAGCAAGGATCAAAAACATAATCAAGTTTTTTTTGCATCGTTTGGTTCCTGGGTGCGAAGACCGGCGACATTCATATCCTCCACAGAAAATGAACTGATATCCGTGGAAAAACTGCCAGCACCGTTGAAGACGAAAATGAAAATGTGTGTGCAAAGACACACACCATCCCTTTTCCACTTAACTTGCCCCTTCTCAGTCCAGAAAAAGATTGCGTACCTACAACGCGATTACGTGTATTTTGTTAAGCAGAAATCTTCCAGCAGCAAAGTAATCACAGCAATGAAATATACATGAGATGTACAGCTAAACAAAAAAGACGACCAGTGGTGTTGAGGAACTTGCGAGTATGGGGTGAAGTGGGAAAAGGTTGAGCAATGAAAAAAGGGGAGGGTAAAAAAATTGGGATTTAGAGGATGAGAGTGGAGAAGCGAATGCGTTGAGATTAAAAAAATTATATGCATATGAACTACGTTTTAGAGGACTGGAAAGAGTGTGAAAGGGAGAGAGGAAGGGTGGGAGGGGATGACGAAAGGATGAAGAGACAATGAAAAGCCCGGGAAGTGGGGATGGGGGAGGGAGGGAGCATGTGTAGAGGATTAGGGACTTGCAAAATATACGTGTTTACGTACGAAACCAACGACAAAATAAGAAAGGAGACAGGGATGGTAATGGGGGTAATGGTTTTACTTGTGAGAGACTGCACGATTGCGTGTTTAATGTATATGTGTAAGTACTTGAATTGTGTACTTGAATTGCCTGTTGAGGGACAAATATAGTTGTATTGTATTGTAAGTACGTTAATGTGGTGGCGTACAGCAAGTGTCAGCCGTTTAGTCTCTCTCGCTCACACGCAGTGAGAAATAATTTGCTCTCCTTCCCGGTTATACGGTCATCGTTTGCATGATCTAGTGGTATTCTATTCTTGCAGTATCCATTGTATGCGTTCGTTCACTACTGCAAAGGTCTTTTGTTATAATTAGATTTCTCTGTAAGAGAATTTTTGTTTCTTATGTGGTTAGTGCGTAGCTGTCGAGCATGGCAGATGTCATTCAGCGTGGCTGAGACTAGTGAATACTACATCTCTGTGTTCAGAATGGGCAGATGTTATAGCGTGGATGTCGAGCATGGCAGATGTTATAGCGTGGATGGGATGTGGAGAGGACAAGTCGGACCGGTGAATTTTCAAACACCTTTATTCGCCTTCTGTACATGGCAGCGTACAAGGGCTCACGACACAAGCCGTGATCACTCACTTCCCTGTTCGCCTACCGAATCCTCACTCTCGACTTTTTCGAACATCTTCTCAGACCAAGTCTCCCGACATAGGATGTTTTCTTCTCATGTTTCCTCTGGCTCCACTCCTCCGTTCTCAATGGCTGAGACAGTCCCAGGACCTCAGACCAATCAGAGGTTCCAATTACTTCCACACCATGACACAGACAGGTGCCAACCAGAGCTCCAGATGCTCTCAACCAATTAGGCTAATTAAGAAACATAAGAACTTTGAACCACGTGTATTCTTCCTCTGATCATGTCGTGGCTCGTCCCACCATCCAGATCCTACCTCTTCATGCAGGGGCGGATCGGGGGGGGGGGGGGGTGCAATGGGTGCAATTGCACCCCCCCAGCGGGACAAAAAAAAAGAAGAAAAAAAAGAAGAAGAAGAAAAAAAAGAGATATGTTTATAATGTAGTAATGTAAATGTAATTGCACCCCCCCCCCCCCCCAAGCAAAAAGACATAAAAATGAGAGAGAGACTCGGGGAAAGAGATGTTGATAAATATTGGAATGTAAATATAATTGCACCCCCCCCCCTCCTCGGCTTAAAAAAAAGAAAGAGAGAAGCTGATAAATATAGTAATGTAAATGTAATTGCACCTCCCCCCTCCCTCGGCAGAACAAAAAAGAGAAAGAGATGCTGATAAATATAGTAATGTAAATGTAATTCCACCCCCAGCCAAAAAACTAACTAAATAAATTAAAGAAATAAAATACATAAACAATGATAATACATAAATAAAAAAATGGAAAGAGAAATATGTTGATAAATATAGTGATGTAATTGCACCCCCCCCCCCCCCCAGCCAAAATAAAAAGGGGTGGGTGGGTGCAGAGAGAGAGATGCTGATAAATATAGGAATGCACTAGTAAAATTAAATGTAATTGCACCCCCCCCCCCCCCCATATAAAGATTATTAAATTCGAGGTATGATCTTGTTGCAAAGACTTTTTCCTCATGTTGTTTTTGTGAATTGTGAATCTTTATTATTAACATCGAACTTATTTAGCACTGTACATTTTCGAGCATGTGCTTCCCAAGAGAGAGACAGTTGGTCCTATCTCCACCCCCCACCACATCAGTGGCAAAATGTATCGCCTGAAAATAGCACTTTACACGCTCAGATTGCACCAGATTGCACCATTTTGCTTCCTTTTTATAAAAAAATTCCGGGGGGGCATGCCCCCGGACCCCCCTAGCATGCTCGGCGCTTTGCGCCGTCGGTTCGGCGCTTCGTGCCTTCGCTGATAAGATACAAAACAAAACAAAAAAAACTTTGCACCCCCCCCTTTCAAAACCCAGATCCGCCCCTGTCATGTGTAAACAGGTGTCTTCTTGGGACAGCCACGAATTAATCTCATCAATTTAGCCAGCTTCATTTCTCCTGGGACTTCTCCCCTGGTTACTTCATGAGGAATCAAGGATGCCTCACATGCTGAGACGGATTGTCAGCATTCTTTGATATTTCTATACAAATTCCCTTACAATTCAGTTCAGTTCAGTTCAGTTCAGTCTCTTAACCCTGAGATGGGTTGTTGAGGCACCACTGATGACTTTCGGACAATCTTCCTCCATCGATCTCTATCCTCTGTGGCTCGCTGTGAGTCAGCAAAGGTCAAGCCTGTCCACTCTTTGATGTTGTCTTCCCACCTCTTTCTCTGCCTGCCTCTCCTTCTCCCACCTGGTACGGTACCTTGCAAGATGGTCTTGGCCAGACCACTCCCTCTTGACACGTTACCGTACCACTTCAGCTTTCTGCTTTTCACGATTGAGAGCAGGTCTTCGTACTGTCCAAATGCTTTCCTGATCCTGTTGCTGACTTCCTCATTCGTGACATGGTCTTTATATGAGATGTTCAGAATCTTGATGTAGCATCTCATTTCCAGGGCTTGTATCCGTCTCTGTAGTTCAGATGTGAGTGTCCAGGACTCGCATGCATACAAGAATACGGAGATGGCCAGCGTGTGCATGAGCCTGATCTTCGACGCGAGAAGATTTCCTTTACAGAGAAATCTAATTATAACAAAGACCTTTGCAGTCGTGTACGAACGCATACAAAGGATACTGCAAGAATAGAGTACTACTAGATCATGCAATCGATGACTGTAAAACCGGGAAGGATAGCAAATCATTTCTCCCTGCGTGTAAAGGAGAGAGGCTTATCGGCTAACACTTGCTGTACCCCACCAAATTAAATAGCTAGATTGGTTAAGAGCATCTGGAGCTCTGGTTGGCACCTGTTTGTGTCAGGGTGTGGAAGTTATTTGAACCTCTGATTGGTCTGAGGTCCTGGGACTGTCTCAGCCATTGAGAACGGAGGGGTGGAGCCAGAGGAAATAAGAGAGGAAACATACTGAGGCGGGAGAGTTGGAGTGAGAAAAAGTTATAAGATGTCGAGAGTCCGAAGGCGAACAGGGACGTGTGTGGACACGTACCATAATGAGCGACTTTTTTTGAAATTATCTCCCTTGCCGCCGCTTGGCGGCGCGTCGGCTCCAAGGGGCTTGGTTGGTACACAGGACAAGTTCTTTCGCTTAGATTAGACCTGAGTGTTCGAGGTTTTTTAATTGTTTTCTTGCTGTCGCTTTCAAATCTGTTCACAGTACTAGGCTGGCTGGTTTACTTAGATGTGATTTTTTAATGCGTGCTAGCTGATATTAGGTTTAGAGCTTGAATTTTCAATGATATTACGCTTACAACTCCAGTGTTCGAACCAATGAAAGCCACGGAAAGAGATGGCCGTTTCGTTCCTTGCATCTCATTGGCCAGCTTGTCATGAGGTCAGCCTGATCACGCGCTGACCTCATGACAGTTGTAAGCGGAAAAAGCGAGTTGTAAGCGTAATATCATTGAAAATTCAAGCTTTAAACCTAATATCAGTTAGCACGCATTAAAAAAATCACATCTACGCTTACAACTCGCTTTTTCCGCTTACAACTGTCATGAGGTCAGCGCGTGATCAGGCTGACCTCATGACAAGCTGGCCAATGAGATGCAAGGAACGAAACGGCCATCTCTTTCCGTGGTTTTCATTGGTTCGAACACTGGAGTTGTAAGCGTAATATCATTGAAAATTCAAGCTCTAAACCTAATATCAGCTAGCACGCATTAAAAAAAATCACATCTAAGTAAACCAGCCAGCCTAGTACTGTGAACAGATTTGAAAGCGACAGCAAGAAAACAATTAAAAAACCTCGAACACTCAGGTCTAATCTAAGCGAAAGAACTTGTCCTGTGTACCAACCAAGCCCCTTGGAGCCGACGCGCCGCCAAGCGGCGGCAAGGGAGATAATTTCAAAAAAAGTCGCTCATTATGGCTGAAATGGTCGTTGTCACCAACATTTCCGGACACTGTACTCGGAGCAGGGGCGGACGAGAGGGGGGGGTGTGTTCCGGACACACCCCCCCCCCCCCAACAGAATAAAAATAATAAAAAATATATATATAATAAAAAAACTATTTTTATTAGTAACAAAATGTGCTGCCTGAAAGTGGCAATGATCACCATCAGAATGCGCTAGATTGGAACATTTAGCAGTGAAACCTCCCCCCCGCTTTAACGTTTCGGCTGAGCTCCAAGCGCTCCTATAGGTTCTCTCTCCCCCCCCCCCCCCCCCCCCTCCCCCGCTTTCACGTTTCGGTTGAGCACTGAAACCCCACCCCCCACCCCCACCCCCTCCGGCTATCACGTTTCGGTTGAGCCCTTTATAACAAACACACACACACACACACACACACACACACACACACACACACACACACACACACACACACACACACACACACCGCTCTTAAGAAAGTTTGGAAACCCCCCCCCCCAAAAAAAAAAAAAAAAGAAAAAAAAAGAAAAGAAAAAAAAAGAACTGATCCGCACCTGCGGAGTACTCTGTACTCGGAGTTTGAAATCTCGTCCTTACAGTCACGTGACATACCGATGACCTTGTGATATATCGCGAGTTTTCACAACCAATAGGGCTGAAATGGTCGTTGTAACCAACAATTCCGGACACTATATCCGAGTTTAAAATCTCGGCATTTCTCGCGAGAACGGACATTTATAAACGTCGTTTAGCTTAAGATTACACCCGAATCACGCTGACCGTTGAGGTGCATGGAGTACAGTATCGCCGAGCAAGACGTTTGACACAAAGCACAAATACATTAACGCGGCCGGATCTTAGCATAACTCCCTAGGCGTGCGAGTCACGTGACTGTAAGACCGAGATTTCAAAACTCGGGACTAGTGATTTCAGAAAGAGAGAAAAAAGAAAAAGTGTAACACTTATTATTGCCGAGTGAAGAACATGTCGCGATATATCACAAGGTCATCGGTATGTCACGTGACTGTAAGGACGAGATTTCAAACTCCGAGTACTCTGTCCGATCGGATGTTGGTGACAACGACCATTTCAGCATAATTATACACTCGCTTATGTCATGTATTTTTGTACGCTGCCCATGTAAGGTGGAAGAATAAGGAGATGGAAAAATCAGCCGGCCCGACTTGTCCTCTCCACGCAAATCCCACCATCGCTACTACACGTCTGTTGCCCCCCACTCGGCATTGCAACAACCACGCTCCTACCACATTAACGTTGATAATTTGCCTACTGGAGCTCAAATGATGGGAGAGAGATTTTTTTTAAAGGGAGGTGGGGGGTGGGAGTAATAAAATTGCACGATCATGGACTCAAATGAGTATTTTCTCTCGACACGTTACGTAAAGCAACGAACTCACTATAGGGAAGTGCGTGCGTGCGTGCGTGCGTGCCTGCCTGCCTGACTACCTGTCATCTGAGAAGAGTTGGATGGCCAGGCTTCGAATCGACAGCAACTGGCTCAACAATGATATTATAGGCCCTATCATCCTTGCCGTTTGTGAGTCCAAACGAATTTGGTCCAAGGGAGTTAACCAGTAGGATTTGGAGTACTTTCCCTTCTAAGTTTTTTTTTGCTTGTGAGGAACGATAACTCTCTAGATCACATGATACAGACGACGTGACTCCCTCATTCGTAAATATCAATTTGGTTAAATTGACTATTCTGTGAATTCTTGCTGTTTTAAATCGAGACGAGGCCTTTATATTGAAACTTTTATGACCTGTAGTCTCTTGGTTTTTATTGTTGTTGTTAATGTTGCATTTGGTCTAATTTGACCGCGTTGAGAAGGTGTTTACACTCTTGACTCGTGTTTCCTTCCTGCTAGTACATAATACAATGCTGAAAAACTGCTGTTATCAGTGTTGTACGCCCAGTTTGTGGTTGTGGTAGCTACTTTCACAGGCAGTGGCATCATTTCTTATTTAAAGCAGATTGTCGCCTGCTAGGTGTTTGTGCTGCCACCATTGATGGATGAAAAATGCATTTGAACTCGTAACAAAATTAGCTCACTAATGATAAAACAAACTTTTCTGTCTAATTAATGGTGCCCATGAAACATAATTCATCGAGGGGTTATAGTATTTTGCTGTAATGCAATACACAGTTAAATACAAAAGAGGCGAAACGGTCACTAGCACTCCCTACCTGGTATACTTAACACTTTCCAAAGAGGTTCTTTTGAAACGACCCTGTCATCAAGGCTCGATTGCTATAATGTTTCGAATGTGCTAAACTCTGTTGTGTGTGTGTGTGTGTGTGTGTGTGTGTGTGTGTGTGTGTGTGTGTGTGAACATGCATACTTGTTTACATGTGTGTGATAAGGGAGAGATGATGATGATGATGATGATGATGATGATATGAACTGAGAAGGGGTGTCTGTGTGTGTGTGTGTGTGTGTGTGTGTGTGTGTGTGTGTGTGTGTGTGTGTGTGTGTGTGTGTGTGAGAGAGAGAGAGAGAGAGAGAGAGAGAGAGAGAGAGAGAGAGAGAGATCCTATTTCAGTCCAACAAAGATGTAAAGGAAATGGACCACTTCTCTTTTGTTCTTCCAGATGGAAATATATGTCTACCTTTCCACTCTCCAAGGAATGAAGGGGAAAAATTTCAAGACCAAACGATGACAAGGAAGGCAGATCAAGTACACAGCGTGAAACTGGCATCAGTGCACTAGCAACCCTCACCATGGCAGACACTAAACATGAATATGTTCTTGCACAACTGTCAGCTCTGGAGGAGCTTGCTGAGCCCTTGAAGAGATCATCTCGGCTGAAGGTAAGCCAATGCTTTTCCCTTCTGGATACAGTCCTACAAAGGCCTTTCTTTGCCCTGTACCAGTATGTGTTTTGGGAAATGATAATCAAACCTGATGCAATGGAACTGCTTATTTCAGTGTTTTTCCTGTGGCATTAGTTGTTTTATTGTTGTAAAAAAATATTTTTTTAACAGTTACATAAGAAGATTTTTGTTTTTGTTTACACCAGTAGCAAATGAAACTGACAAATTATCAAGACCTTTTTTTCTGAACATTTGTACAACTACATGAGAGGAATCTTGTGTTCTCAATAAGCCAATATTTTTCCATCTACACTGTGTAAATACAATATGAGAAATAGGCCTGATGTGATTTCTACCCATTTTTGGGTCATGGTTACTGTAACCTGATTGGCCCCCTTTTTTTGCTCCCGCCCCTAAAATTCTCTTTTTTTAATCATGGAAAAGAGAGAGAGAGAGAGAGAGAGAGAGAGAGAGAGAGAGAGAGAGAGAGAGAGAGAGAGAGAGAGAGAGAGAGAAATGGAAGACTGGCAACAAACTTTGTGCTCACCCATCTTCCCTACGAGCACTATTTAAGGAAAAAAGTGTTTTCAGGAAAAGAGAAATGTACTCATGACATTTCTTAAAATGCACATATATAGACATGCAAATGTGTGCAGTTTCAATCTGGCCTTGAAAAAATAAAGTTTAAAAAGTCAGGCTTACCTACTAAACCAAATTTATTTTCTCCGGTTACCATGACTACAGCATTTTTTTTTTTGGGGGGGGGGGGGGGGGGGGGCAGCCTAATTGTCATTGGTGTGTCTTGTTGTTTCAGAATACCTCTGTACTGTCTCTTTCAGTGCACCTGTCTGACCTTATTGTCATTTTCAGTACACCTGAATGACTATATTATCTCTTTCAGTGCACCTGTCTGTCCATATCATCTCTTTCAGTACACCTGTCTGACCATATTATCTCTTTCCGTACACCTGTCTGACCATATGTGACCAGCCACGACAAAACCAGTGCTAAGTCGCGCGGCACTATTTTGCGCTACGACTGAAAGAAGGCAGGGAGGGTCAATCTGGGTGATTTTCACTTTTTGATAAAAATAGATTCTACATGGTTCAAACTATCATGCCAGTAAAATAAACATGTTGAAGAATTATATTTTGATGGTAAAATAAAGACTTTTGTGTTATGTATTGTTTCAAAAGCTCCCTGTAATTACCATTAATTGCCTCATTTTAGCCGCAATAAACACACCTAAACCCTTGCAGAACCTATTCAAGTTATATACCGTTAGAAAGGCCGCTCTCTCAGCGTTCCCGCTCTGTGGATGTCGAAGAAAAATAAGGTCAGCTATTTTTGGAAACGGAGTTTCAAATACCGTTGCTAAGGTGTTTAATGTCTGAAGAGGGTAAATCTTCTTAGACCGTTTTTTCAAAATGACCGCTGCTTCAGTACCCAACTTGAAATGCCTGTAACTCCTATTCTAATTAACTCACACTGTTCATTCTTATATCAAAACAAACAGAAATGAATGCACAATTCAAAAATATTAAAACCCTATTTTGTCCAAAAATCGACTTAGCACTGGTTTTGTCGTGGCTGGTCACATATTATCTCTTTCAGTACACTTGTCTGACCATAGTGTCTCTTTCAATACACCCATCTGACTGTATCATTTCTTTTAGTCTGTCGTTATTGTCTCTTTACACCTGTCTCTCATTGTTGTCTCTAGCTCTCTCAGCACACCTGTCTGTCACTGTTGTCTCTCTCAGTACACCTGTCTCTCATTGTTGTCTCTAGCTCTCTCAGCACACCTGTCTGTCATTGTTGTCTCTCTCAGTACACCTGTCTGTCATTGTTGTCTCTTTCAGTACACCTGTCTGTCATTGTTGTCTCTCTCAGTACACCTGTCTGTCATTGTTGTCTCTCTCAGTACACCTGTCTGTCATTGTTGTCTCTCTCAGCACACCTGTCTGTCATTGTTGTCTCTCTCAGTACACCTGTCTGTCATTGTTGTCTCTCTCAGTACATCTGTCTCTCATTGTTGTCTCTCTCAGTACACCTGTCTGTCATTGTTGTCTCTCTCAGTACACCTGTCTGTCATTGTTGTCTCTCTCAGTACACCTGTCTCTCATTGTTGTCTCTCTCAGTACACCTGTCTGTCATTGTTGTCTCTCTCAGTACACCTGTCTCTCATTGTTGTCTCTCTCAGTACACCTGTCTGTCATTGTTGTCTCTCTCAGTACACCTGTCTCTCATTGTTGTCTCTCTCAGTACACCTGTCTGTCATTGTTGTCTCTCTCAGTACACCTGTCTGTCATTGTTGTCTCTCTCAGTACACCTGTCTGTCATTGTTGTCTCTCTCAGTACACCTGTCTGTCATTGTTGTCTCTCTCAGTACACCTGTCTGTCATTGTTGTCTCTCTCAGTACACCTGTCTGTCATTGTTGTCTCTCTCAGTACACCTGTCTGTCATTGTTGTCTCTCTCAGTACACCTGTCTGTCATTGTTGTCTCTCTCAGTACACCTGTCTGTCATTGTTGTCTCTCTCAGTACACCTGTCTGTCATTGTTGTCTCTCTCAGTACACCTGTCTGTCATTGTTGTCTCTCTCAGTACACCTGTCTGTCATTGTTGTCTCTCTCAGTACACCTGTCTGTCATTGTTGTCTCTCTCAGTACACCTGTCTGTCATTGTTGTCTCTCTCAGTACACCTGTCTGTCATTGTTGTCTCTCTCAGTACACCTGTCTGTCATTGTTGTCTCTCTCAGTACACCTGTCTGTCATTGTTGTCTCTTTCAGTACACCTGTCTGTCATTGTTGTCTCTCTCAGTACACCTGTCTGTCATTGTTGTCTCTCTCAGTACACCTGTCTGTCATTGTTGTCTCTCTCAGTACACCTGTCTGTCATTGTTGTCTCTCTCAGTACACCTGTCTGTCATTGTTGTCTCTCTCAGTACACCTGTCTGTCATTGTTGTCTCTCTCAGTACACCTGTCTGTCATTGTTGTCTCTCTCAGTACACCTGTCTGTCATTGTTGTCTCTCTCAGTACACCTGTCTGTCATTGTTGTCTCTCTCAGTACACCTGTCTGTCATTGTTGTCTCTCTCAGTACACCTGTCTGTCATTGTTGTCTCTCTCAGTACACCTGTCTGTCATTGTTGTCTCTTTCAGTACACCTGTCTGTCATTGTTGTCTCTTTCAGTACACCTGTCTGTCATTGTTGTCTCTCTCAGTACACCTGTCTGTCATTGTTGTCTCTCTCAGTACACCTGTCTGTCATTGTTGTCTCTCTCAGTACACCTGTCTGTCATTGTTGTCTCTCTCAGTACACCTGTCTGTCATTGTTGTCTCTCTCAGTACACCTGTCTGTCATTGTTGTCTCTCTCAGTACACCTGTCTGTCATTGTTGTCTCTCTCAGTACACCTGTCTGTCATTGTTGTCTCTCTCAGTACACCTGTCTGTCATTGTTGTCTCTCTCAGTACACCTGTCTGTCATTGTTGTCTCTCTCAGTACACCTGTCTGTCATTGTTGTCTCTCTCAGTACACCTGTCTGTCATTGTTGTCTCTCTCAGTACACCTGTCTGTCATTGTTGTCTCTCTCAGTACACCTGTCTGTCATTGTTGTCTCTCTCAGTACACCTGTCTGTCATTGTTGTCTCTCTCAGTACACCTGTCTGTCATTGTTGTCTCTCTCAGTACACCTGTCTGTCATTGTTGTCTCTCTCAGTACACCTGTCTGTCATTGTTGTCTCTCTCAGTACACCTGTCTGTCATTGTTGTCTCTCTCAGTACACCTGTCTGTCATTGTTGTCTCTCTCAGTACACCTGTCTGTCATTGTTGTCTCTCTCAGTACACCTGTCTGTCATTGTTGTCTCTCTCAGTACACCTGTCTGTCATTGTTGTCTCTCTCAGTACACCTGTCTGTCATTGTTGTCTCTCTCAGTACACCTGTCTGTCATTGTTGTCTCTCTCAGTACACCTGTCTGTCATTGTTGTCTCTCTCAGTACACCTGTCTGTCATTGTTGTCTCTCTCAGTACACCTGTCTGTCATTGTTGTCTCTCTCAGTACACCTGTCTGTCATTGTTGTCTCTCTCAGTACACCTGTCTGTCATTGTTGTCTCTCTCAGTACACCTGTCTGTCATTGTTGTCTCTCTCAGTACACCTGTCTGTCATTGTTGTCTCTCTCAGTACACCTGTCTGTCATTGTTGTCTCTCTCAGTACACCTGTCTGTCATTGTTGTCTCTTTCAGTACACCTGTCTGTCATTGTTGTCTCTCTCAGTACACCTGTCTGTCATTGTTGTCTCTCTCAGTACACCTGTCTGTCATTGTTGTCTCTCTCAGTACACCTGTCTGTCATTGTTGTCTCTCTCAGTACACCTGTCTGTCATTGTTGTCTCTCTCAGTACACCTGTCTGTCATTGTTGTCTCTCTCAGTACACCTGTCTGTCATTGTTGTCTCTCTCAGTACACCTGTCTGTCATTGTTGTCTCTCTCAGTACACCTGTCTGTCATTGTTGTCTCTCTCAGTACACCTGTCTGTCATTGTTGTCTCTCTCAGTACACCTGTCTGTCATTGTTGTCTCTCTCAGTACACCTGTCTGTCATTGTTGTCTCTCTCAGTACACCTGTCTGTCATTGTTGTCTCTCTCAGTACACCTGTCTGTCATTGTTGTCTCTCTCAGTACACCTGTCTGTCATTGTTGTCTCTCTCAGTACACCTGTCTGTCATTGTTGTCTCTCTCAGTACACCTGTCTGTCATTGTTGTCTCTCTCAGTACACCTGTCTGTCATTGTTGTCTCTCTCAGTACACCTGTCTGTCATTGTTGTCTCTCTCAGTACACCTGTCTGTCATTGTTGTCTCTCTCAGTACACCTGTCTGTCATTGTTGTCTCTCTCAGTACACCTGTCTGTCATTGTTGTCTCTCTCAGTACACCTGTCTGTCATTGTTGTCTCTCTCAGTACACCTGTCTGTCATTGTTGTCTCTCTCAGTACACCTGTCTGTCATTGTTGTCTCTCTCAGTACACCTGTCTGTCATTGTTGTCTCTCTCAGTACACCTGTCTGTCATTGTTGTCTCTCTCAGTACACCTGTCTGTCAGTGTTGTCTCTCTCAGTACACCTGTCTGTCATTGTTGTCTCTCTCAGTACACCTGTCTGTCATTGTTGTCTCTCTCAGTACACCTGTCTGTCATTGTTGTCTCTCTCAGTACACCTGTCTGTCATTGTTGTCTCTCTCAGTACACCTGTCTGTCAGTGTTGTCTCTTTCAGTACACCTGTCTGTCAGTGTTGTCTCTTTCAGTACATCTGTCTGTCATTGTTGTCTCTTTCAGTACATCATTCTGTTTTCAATTTCTTTCAGTATACCTGTTTGTCAGTGTGGAAGAAGTACCTTGCTCTGGGCACCAACACAGGCAGCATCTATGTCTTCAGTAGAGAGGGACTCAAATATCTGCAGGTCATCTTCTCGGATGTGGTAGGCCAACATTGTCTTTTGCTCTCACAGTGATGGCATGAGATCTGATTGCTTTGTTTCTGTAAAGTTTGTGTCAATGCCTGAATCTGTCTTGTTTTCCATTTTGATTTGGCTCCATATCATAGATTTTGGTTCTTAGTCAACAATTGCTTTCTTTTCTTTTTTCTTGAAGTTCTTTATCTCATGTAATGAGCTTTTGATTGAAGTAGTGTAACTGTATCTAGTGTAAGTCAAGGTGGCCTTCTACTCTTTTTGTTCTGCATTAGTAACCTCCGCCAAAGGTATGTTTTTCAGGCGGTTGGTTGGTTGGTTGGTTGGTTGGTTGGATGGATAGATGGTTGGTTGGTTGGTTGATTGGTTGGTTGGTTGGTTGGTTGGTTGGTTGGTTGGTTGGTAGGTGCATTATTCAGCAAAATAACTAAGAAAGTTCAAAACAGATTCTGATGAAATTAAGTGAAAGGTAAGGGAACAACCAGATAAAATTTGGAGGTTACGTGTTATGTGGTTTGGGAATAGGATTCATTAAAATATTTATTGTGCATCATAAAAGTTGATGACATCACACTATTCATTCCACTGTCGTATGTGTTCCACACCCAGAGACTGCTTGCAGGCGATAAAGTGAACTAAATTTCATAGTGTTAGGCCTGGCTAGCAGAACATCATGCCTGAATTATACAGGTCATGGAGGAGAAATTGTGGCCTCTTTGGTGAAAAGGTGTGATCTCAGTGTTCTCTAGTTATTTTTGGCATGAGAACTTTTATCCTGTTTAAATGCATAAGCCGTGGCCATGTTACTGTTTTCATTCAAGTTTGGATTGGGGGTTGGAATGAACTCGCCTCAACTCCCTACAGGCTTTGTAAAGGGCAAATCACTGGGAAATTGACATGACTTGCTCCATCTCTAACCCGTTTGAGTTATTTTGTAGTCATTGGCCTTAAAAAGCCTGCAATAGCTCCCAGTGGCTGAAGAGCTTCCTTTCTTTCTTCATCCATTCATTTGTTCATCCCTTCCTTTATTTATACACTCATCATCTATTCATTCATTTATTCATTCATTGTTTCATTCATTTGTTTGCTAAAACAATCATGTAATCAATTTCACAACATTTAAACCTCTAAAAACTATTGATTTCCTATCAAACACTCAGGCCATCTGTTCACTCCTTTTCTTTTCTTTTTATTTCAGGAATCAAGTCCCATCGTTGTTGTTTCTCTCAGCCCCAATGAAGTGTACGTTGCTTTTGCAGCCAGGTAAGTGTGATAAGCCTTGAGAGAGAAAAAAGTCTGATAAGACTGAAATTGACAAGAGGTGACATGACCCCACTGCAGTCCACCTCCTGCTCTTGCCTGTTTAGAGGTGGTTGGTTGGTTGATTGCATATGTGTGTGTGTGTGTGTGTGTGTGTGTGTGTGTGTGTGTGTGTTGTTTGCATGCTTCCTTGTGTTCCAGGTTACTCAGCTCAATCTCATTTCAGGCACTTCTTCACTCTGTCACAATTTTTTTTCTCCAATGAATTATGCTTTGACATTTTTTCTAAGTATTTCCAGATCACATTCACTGTGTTAAATAGCTGTCACTTCAGTGAAAGTAAATCTGCATGGTACAGAGTATTTTTTTCAGTGCTGGTGAAACAGCAAGACCTTTGCAGTATGTCCAACATTGCTAGAAGCCAAGTGTGGCGAGATCACCCCCCCCCCCCCCATTCCCCCTTTGGAATAAATTATTTACTTATTATGGCTCCGCCGGCCGTAGATGATAGCAAAATATCATGGCTCCGCCAGCCGTAGATTCATCGAACGTTCTATGCCCGTGTTTGCGGGTAAAGTGTTTTCCATTGATGGAGGGAGAACGCTACTGAAGACTTGACGAGAGAAGGGGCCTTGTCTTATATGAGGGTCCGACGATTGGCTGGAAAATGACCAAGTTCACTCGCGTCCGTGCAGAAACTACCGGTATAAATGTGCCCGTGCCCGGCGAAAACTACATCAAGACCTAACGCCGCCCCGAGGATTACGTCACTCTTCTGCGCCAGAAGTTGCATCATTCCTCGTCACTCCAGAAGAGACGGCCGATGGTGGCGTCACTCTTCGCGCCAAGATATTATGTCATCCTTCCTCCCTGCACTTCATATTGAGAGGAGATACCAAGCAAGCAACGCCCGAGTCATCTCCTGGTGAAGACGCGCTTGCGACGCGCGAAGCCATCCATACAGAACGAATACCGACAATTGAGAGAAAAGGCAGAAGCCTCTTTGAAAGAATACAAATTGGTTTGCTATGGTTGTGCTTGTGATCAAGAACCGCTGCGATGAAGATTCTGAAGATTCGCGAGGGTGAGGGGCCCTCGTGTAGTCTGAGCGGTTGAACCACATTTGACACACAGCTCGTTCAGTGAGCAGCAGCCAAGACAAGAGTGAAGGACATGGTCAGATAAGTTACCTTTTATCGGCTGGCGGGCCATTTGTTCTCTTACATGATTATGATTGATTATGAGTATTGTTGTTTCTGCTTGATTTATCCATCACGTTAACGCTGATTCATTCATCCATCACCCTGGCATGATAATTAAAACCTTTTGACAATTTGACCTATGACCTCACCGTCTTTCTGTCTCGTGTTTGTGTTTGATAGAATTACTGTGTGAGAGAGTGTCACAAGTGGATCATAGTGAATTCCCCTAGACCTTTGCCCTTTCAGTAAAACGAGCTGGTCCGGCTTGCGACACCAAGATACCTAGTACTTGCATTTGTCCACAGAAAGGATTAATAATTTGCCTTATCTGTGATGTGGTTGATTGAAATGACAGATGGAATAGGAATTGATGTTAGTCATGGCTTGTTGTAGTGCACAGAGATTTAGCATCCAGGAATTTTTATGCGGTAAATTTAGGCCTTGTTGCACCTTTAAAACATGATTTTGATTAGGGACCTGTGGAAAAGGGAATTTTAAATCACTAAAAAGCCAAAGCTCAGTGACTATGGGTTCCAACTGAAGGGGGATGGGGGTGGGTAGACTCAAACAGAAGCAATTGTACAGGGAAAAAGTGACGGAGTGTTCTGCTCACTGTTTATTTTCCCCTTTGTGAGTTGGGGGTAAGAATAGACTCATGCCATCTCCCTTCACTACCACCACCACCACCATCATCACCACCACCACCACCACCATCACCACCACCACCATCACCACCACCACCACCACCACCACCACCACCACCACCACCACCACCACCACCACCACCACCACCACCACCACCACCACCACCACCACCACCACCACCACCACCACCACCACCACCACCACCACCACCACCACCACCACCACCACCACCACCACCACCACCACCACCACCACCATCACCACCACCGCCACCACTTATTTTCCTGATTGGTTCTGTGCCTGCAGCTCAGGCCAGGTGGTGGTGATGGAGCTGAACATGGAGCGGCGGCAGCGGGCAGAACGTGTCTGTGCCAGCACCGACCACTCTGGTTACCAGGTGACAGCTCTGACCTGGGACCACAGCTCTACCAGACTGTATGCTGCTGACAACATGGGCAATGTCTCTGCCCTCAACATCCCCTCCTCCAAGGTGTGTGTGTGTGTGTGTTTATGTGTGTGTGTTTATGTGTGTATGTTTATGTGTGTGTTTGTGTGTGTGAGTGTGTGTGTATGTGTGTGTGTGTGTTTGTGTGTGTGTGTTTGTGTGTGTTTATGTGTGAGTGTGTGTGTGTGTGTATGTGTATGTGTATGTGTGTGTGTGTGTATGGATGAGTGTGTGTGTGTGTGTGTGTGTGTGTGTATGGATGAGTGTGTGTTTGTGCTCTGTGTGTGTGTGTGTGTGTGTGGAAGGATTGTGTGTGTGTGTGTAAGTCTGTGTGTGTGTGTGTGTGTGTGTGTGTATGTGTGTGGATGGAAGAGTGTGTGTGTGTGTGTGTGTGTGTGTGTGTGTTGTGAATGCATGTGTGTGTGTGTGTGTGTGTGTGTGTGTGTGTGTGTGTGCGTGTGTGGATGGATGAATGTGTTTATATATGGATGAGTGTGTGTGTGCATGCATGTGTGCATGCGTGTGTGCATGTGCATCTCTGTGTGTGAGTTTTCATGTGCACATGTGTAGATCCATATCATGACGGACAGCTTTTATCATTTGTAGACATGAATTTGTGAGTGCTGACTTCCTAAGCAGACTTGTATTACCTAGAACTGAATGCCTTGTGCTGTGGCACTCAACTCTTGTGTTAGGGTGCCCGTTGTGAGCACCACGCACTGAGTGCTCACTGCTAGATGTTGTTGTACAGCTGAGCCTTACTCCATGAGTACACAGTGCTGGTGTCCTGCAGGCCAAGACTCTCTTCATCCAACCCAGGGAGCCAGTGGCGCACCTGGACTCGGCAGTGGTGCAGATGTCCTGCATTGACGACAAAATCCTGGTGTCCACCTTCACACGCTGCTACCTCATCAATGCAGCCAAGTAAGGCACCAGTGGTTGTATCTTCAGCCAGTGACTTGTCATCTTTAAAGACTGCAGTGGAGGTTAATGAAGCAACACCATATTACCAGAAAATGCTCCTTAAAATCAAAATATTGCAAAGTACTAAGCATCCTTTTATGCTGCTATAAAAGATGATTTGGAAATAAAAGTTTGGCTATGTGAGAGAGTGAAGACAGCAAGTATGATTACAGCAGTCTCAGCATACAACATGCTATGTACAGAATGGACATAGGGTGAACTGCCTCAATTACTTTCTCTGATTGATGTAGATGTGGAACACCTAGAATCCGAGGGGGACCACTGTCCTAGAGATCAATGATTTGTAATCATGTTGTGAAGTCTTCATTACTGCTGGGGTTGTGACTGTAGATGGCCCCTGTGATGTAAAATGTATGCCGTTGTTCTCTCTGAAAATATAATTATGTAATAAATCTTCTGTCAGACTTAAATAAAGTTTGTCTCACATCATGACACATTGGTACAAACCTTTTCAGACGTCAGTATTCACAGATAGGAAAGAAGCTCAGGTATGTATCAAATTTAGAGTTTTTATTTTTATTTTCCAAACTCTTGTTCAGTTGTTGCTATAATATTTTTCTCTTTTGAAGCCTTAATAATTAAGATGTAACACATATGTTTCATGCATCTTGAATCAGTACTAATGTGATCTCTTAAGTCTGAATGGCCTCTTATTTTTGTTTTTGTTTTGTTTTAAACTTGTACAAAGCTCTTTTTTACATGCAAGTTTTTTGGTAATAAAATCCTGCTCTAAGCAGAATTTGCCTATGATGTGTTTCATGCATGTTCCCCCACCCCCTCCCCACCCCACCCCACCCCACCCCACTCCACCAATATATTGTGATCCTGAACTTGCTTTAATTAATGTGCCTCTGTTCGTGTTGTTTTCTTCACGTGTGACTGACCTATCTCTCTCTAAATGTAAAAACACCTGAATAATGCATCTCTTATGAGCCTTTTCCACTGTGTTTCTCCTGCCTGTTTGACAGAAACAGTTGCAAAACAATAAGTACTTACAGGAACTTCCCTTCCATTTGCTCTTATCTACAACGTTTACCAGTTCCTGGCAGCCCACCCCCCCCCCCCCCCCCCCCCCCCAGTGCTCTCCCCTCTTGCTTGAGTACACGGTCAGCCCCCCAGCCTCTACTCGCTTGTTGAAACCATGTCCTTGACAGGCGGAGATAGGCAAGCATGCTTTGGGGTTGGGCGATGTGCCAGGCACTGTGCAGTGGTTCAATCCCAGGGGTGGGAGAGATGGGGAAAAAGTTAAAAACCAAATCATGTCAATCAAATAAAAAGTTGCTGCTACCCTGTCTTGTCACTTTGTCTGGTATGAATGAGTGAATGATTGTGCATGAATGTATTGGTGAACATCAATTGATGCACCTGTTGGTTAAACATTTAGACGTGCCAACAAGAATGAAAGTTGGGATGTCTATGGGATCTTCCCAGTATCCATGTTGTATAAAATATATAGACAACATTATTCTGGCTGTAACCCTGTGTCATAATTTGAGTTATTCTCTCTGCATGTGAATGATACTTGGTGAACATCTACGATGCACCTACCCCTCCGTATGACTGCATTAGCTTTGGTTCAACGTCTACGATGTGCCAAAGCAAAAACAATAAGTACTTACAGGAACTTCCTTCCCTTCTCTATTATCTACAAAGTTGTAAAGCACATTTCCGCCTAGAAATAGTTCTACAAATTTTTTCTTGTGATTTTCGTTGCTTCCTTGAGTCCATTTACACCAAACATGATGTCTCCTTTGTCATTGAAATGTTCCTGGCTTGTATAAATACTACTGCCTGAACTCATTTACTCAAGCTTCTTTCTTGTTTTGTGTCATTTACATGATACATGTGTCTGACTGGGATTTTCCCAAATATTAACCCATTTAAGCCTGGCGTCCTTTAAAAAGGACACTTATGTTTTCCCATCCTGATTTTTATTAAATAGTCTGAGATAGATCTAAATCACTGATTGGTGTTAGGGAGGTAACAATGTTTCAGAAGCCAAATTGGAGAGAGTGATCTCTCTTGACAGTAAAGTGTCATGGTTGACACCATTCAAAATTCACGAGCTGAGGTGATCAAGATGAGTTCCCAAACAATGTAAGGCTTTATTTTTTTAATTAACAACATTTTTAATAACATTATTGAAGACAATTTGTACATAAAGGCATAATCTAAAACTTTATTTTTGCTTTTGTGAATTTAGTCCATAGTTTGTGATATAGACAGTTTAGATCTGCTGTCCTTTAAAAAGGACGCTAGGACTGAATGGCCAGAGGTTTTTTATGTATGGTTTGGATGTGTTTCAGATTCACTGTGAACGATGTTATTGATATGCTGGATGATGATGACTCATTTCAAAGAGCTGACATCTTTCTTGACCCTCCTGATGTTGATGAATTGACTAATGAGGATAGTGGTGATGAAGATGTGTGCCATCAACAACCTGTCCGGAAGACAACTGACTGCCAATGCTACCGCTACAATCGTGTCACGAAGTGGAAGAAGTACACTGGCAGAGGAGAACAGTGGTGGTGATGGAGATGTTCCTGATCTAGAGTCGTCTGAAGATGAAAATGTCCACGTTTCTCTCAAGCTGGGGACGACCTTCAGCACTCCTCCTCCCCCAGCACACCCAGGCCAGTTGCCTCCATGTGTCCACCCCTCCCCTAGCACACCCAGGGCAGTTGCCTTCATGTGTCCAAGATGTGGGTGCTGGCCACACCCCTTGGGTACTGCGTCCTGTTTGAATCCTACCAAGGCGCAAAAGGCAGGCAAGCCAATGCAGATGAGTATCCAGGCATTAGAATGGGTGGAGCGGTGGTGGTTGATCTCATCTCTGAGCTCTAGAGCTCTAGCAAGAGGAGCTGGACGACTGCTACCATCTGACCTTTGATAATTTGTTAACATCTCTGAAGCTGGTTGACGTCCTCATGAGCAAGAAGATTGGATTACAGGAACGGTTCGTGCCAACAGGAATGAGAAGTGCCCACTGAAATCCATCCCTGCTATGAAGAATACCCAGAGAGGCACCTACGACTTTCAGCAGGCAGAAAAAACAGGAGTGCTCGTGGTTTGATGGAACGACAACAGCGTCGTCAACATTGTCTCAAATGCAGCAGGAGTCAACCCTCTGCAGTCAGCCTCCCGATGGTCAAGGGCAGAGAAAAAACGTGTCAAGATCCCGCAGCCCTTCCTGATCAAGCATTATAACAAGACGATGGGCGGTTGCGACAGGATGGACCAGAACATTGACAAGTACCGTGTCTCCATAAGATCCAAGAAATGGTGGTTTGCCATCTTCAGCTTCTGTCTAGACCTGTGTGTGCAGCAGACGTGGCACATGTACAGGGCAACACCTGCCTCAGATGGATCTCCTGGCAGTTCGGCGTTCCATCGCCCACGTCTACCTCAAGAGGTCACAAGCTGCTGCCTGCCTTGAGCCCCCCAACCACCCTGTTGGACGTGTCGCAAAGCTGGACAGAATAGTTCCACCAGCAATCAGATATGATGGGTTGGATCACCTGGTGGAGCACATCCCCAACCAGAGAAGATGCGCACACTGTGGCAAAAAGGTCAAACAAATCTGCCTGAAGTGCGATGTCCCACTGCACCGAAAGTACTGTTTTGTGGCATTTCATACTCCTGTGTAATGTGTGATTGACAACTTGAACTCTCACAATGAAAGTGAAGTGCTGTGACATGCTGTGTAAAATCGTTGAAAGCAACTTTGTTTGCCCAGTTTGTTCACATTAGCAGGATAACAGGATGGCATTGGTTCAGAAGATTATTTTGTTTGTTTTTGTTTTATTTTTTTCTCCTCGAAGTTTCAAATGGACAGTTGATCCATTACTTTGCATTGTTAATAAACCAAAAGTTCAAAACTTCTTTAAAAGCAAGTGTTTGTGGTAATAAAGTTCATTAAAATGTCGTAGAAACATGTTCCTTTCACTATTGTGCATGCGCAAAAAACCTCTACCCTCTCGATCCTAGCGTCCTTTTTAAAGGACGCTTGAAATAAATGCTGTAGACACAAGAAAAAGTTTAAAAATAAAAAAATTAATGCATATTCAGTCTTAGCATTTTATTTGCTATTGGGAAAAAATAAAAAAGTAAAAATTTAAAATCTCGGCATAAATGGGTTAACTCATACCCTGGAAGTCAAGGCATATGCAGTGAGGTTCTGATTGGACCAAACCATCTGGTGTTGGCATATGTTGTGAGTGATAGGGAGGGAGAGAAGATCATGAAATGTGCTATTAAAAAAAGAGAATAATAAGCAATAACATTTTCTGAAAACAGTGACATGAATTTGTTATATGTTCAATTGTGAGGAGTACCAGTAAATACTTTGCTAAGTATTTTTAATGGTTAGATGGACATGTGCCAAGGAAAAGAGTGTGTGACCTGTCCTTGATGTGTAGCTTTTTTTAGAAGTAGTGCTGACAGATCAAATGGTCTCAATTGTGACACCAGGGTGAGGGTTAAACATACATGTCGACCTCTTTGAGTGTTTGTACTTTTTCTATGGCTTGTTTGACTCATTCAGCTATCAAAAGACTTTCCACTAATAGCACTACATTCACACTATACTTTCAACGTTTTCTCATGCGTGTAATTCAATTTTCTCTCCTTGAATGTTTTGAAACCCACCCAATGTGATTTTCATCACTTGGCGAAACACCCCCAGCTTATGTAAGAGTCTTGCCCTCACAAATTCCACCACCATCTTGTTAACTTATCACTCATTTGTGCATCCCTGTGATCATGGTCTTACACTAGCAATTAATTGATTAATTGAAAGAAAAGCACTTTGTAAGAATACTCAGTACTATTAGATCCATTGCGTTCTTTTAGATGAGGTGTGTGTGTGTGTGTGTGTGTGTGTGTGTGTGTGTGTGTGTGTGTGCATGTGTGTGTGTGTGTGTGCATGTGTGTGTGCACGTGTGAGAGAGAGAGAGAGAGAAAGGGGTGGGTGGGTGGCTGGGGATTTAGTTGCCATATTTCAGATGATAAAATAGGTTGACTTGTCTATTGTCTATTGCCAGTGTTGCCTTCCCTTGATGAAAACAAATTGCAACATAAGGTGAAGTTCTTGGTAGTTTGTGCTAAAATGTGACATGTAGAATGGGATACATGACAAAATAGAAACAAAAAAATTTTCAACCAAAAAGTATCCATCATCAGCAAATGATTGACTGGTTCCTCCTGTAAGTACATGGTTTTACCCATTTTGACTGACAAAACGTTTTTAGTTGTTTTTTTTAAAAGTGTGCTTGTTATCTTGCATCCTTTTTCCCCATGAAAAGTCCAAGAACTTTATACCTCATGGTGTGTGTTGTATGAATAACCATAGTCCTTGAGCAGTCATCTTATTGCAGACAGCAGAATTCAGTTTGCCTCTGTGAATGCAGGGATGGAGCTTTTGGTGCCACTTTCTACACCGAGCCCAACTCCCAGTACCATGTCATCTACTGTGCCAGACCTGGCTCTAGAATCTGGGAGGTGAGGGGTGAGAGTGCTTTGGGGGCCTGATAGACTCCTTGTCCTTGCAGTGCTGATGCCCGTGGATGACTTTGTCTTTTGCCTTTGCCTCAAGGTTCTGGCTTCAGTTATTTGACTGTTGTTGCTTTTGTTCCTCTTTATGATCTATGATCTCTTCATGCTTCGAATGTTCTCTTACTTGTCTTCCTATTTTGATTGTTTATTTAATTAGGTGTTTTTTTTTTGCTTCTGCTTTTCCTGTTCATGCTCCTGCTCCCTCTCTTCTTTGTAGTTCTCTTCTTCATCCCCATCTCCCTTCTCCTTGCCTTTGTTATCATTATTGTTGTCCACCCTCATTTCCTCCTCCTCCTCCTCCTCCTCCTCCTCCTCCTCCTCCTCCTCCTTCTCCTCCTCCTCCTCCTCCTCCTCCTCCTCCTCCTCCTCCTCCTCCTCCTCCTCCTCCTCCTCCTCCTCCTCCTCCTCCTCCTCCTCCTCCTCCTCCTGCTGTTCCTTCTTCTACTGCTGCAACTTCCCTTCTTTCTATTCCTGGAGAATGATTTACTCTACTCCTTTGCTGCCTGTGTTTTTCCCTTGCCTTCTGTACATGTTGGAATTTTATAGTTATGTGATGTGACTCGCTTAAATCATGCACAAGGGCTTTTAAAAACTGTAATGTGATTTTGATATTACACTTAGTTATAGAGGTTTAATTTACCACAGTTCTGACTGACCTCACTTGTGGTTGTCTATAAAAAAAAGAGAATGGGCCCCAGTCAGCAACCTGCAGTGTCCCTTGAAATCTGCCTTTGTTCATCTTGCAATGACCAGCTGTGAAAGTGTTGGGAGTTGTGGTCATCCTTTAAGAAAACAATTCCATTCTCAGAGTTTTCCCATTTTGTTGCTGATTGCTGATGAAAACTCCTGGCTAAAATAGTTCTTTTTATTAGCAGCCATCTATGTGCCTAACAATTTTCTATTCTAATTGGAGGGGAAAAAAGAACAGAAATGAGCAACACAATCATGCAGTTTTGTCATTGAACCATAAGGAAACGATCTAACGGAGTCGACTGGAAGAGAGTTACTGTTCTGTTTGCTTGTGTCAGGTGGACAACGAGGGAAATGTATTGAACACACACCAGTTCAAACAGCTCCTTGCTGTCCCCCCTCGTGTCATCGTTGATCTCAGGTAGGTCACAGCAGACTTTTCCTAGTGAAAGCCATGACCTCAGGTATGTCACAGCAGACTTTTCCTAGTGAAAGCCATGATCTCAGGTATGTCACAGCAGACTTTTCCTAGTGAAAGCCATGATCTCAGGTATGTCACAGCAGACTTTTCCTAGTGAAAGCCATGATCTCAGGTGATCCAGGGGCGGGAGCATGACGTTATTCCGTAGGTGAAAGCGGACAATGTAGACCTGCAGGTCCTGGGGTTCAGGCCACGAGGCACTGGCAAGACTTTTGGTCTCTAGATGAAGACAGCCATGGGCCTCGCGGAGTAGGTTGGGTCACTAGCAGTACGTCATTTCCTAGTGAAAAGCCATGATCTGCAGGTAATGTCACGCGCAGCAAAGGAGAGCGACAGCGAGGACGTGTAGGCCTAGTGACCTTTTGTGTGGTTCTATGGAAGAGCCATGAATCGTCAGGGTATCGATCGAGCCAGCAGGACGTTTTTCGCTAGTGAATAGCCAATGAGCTCCAGGCTAATCGTCCACGAGCAGCGACGACTTTGTCACAGCAGACTTTTCCTAGTGAAAGCCATGATCTCAGGTATGTCACAGCAGACTTTTCCTAGTGAAAGCCATGATCTCAGATTTGCAAGTCACTGTCAGTAAATGTGCTTTATATTTTTTATCATTTTTCAACACATATAATGTCCATTTTAGGAAGCATCATATAATTATGACACTTTGCTTAGGTATAGTATGATTTATACAGATGTACGACTAAGTAATGTGAAACTGATAGCAAGCCAGAAACAATGAATATGTCTGTGAAAACATTTGAGCTGGTATTGTTGAAGTTGTTTGTGAAAACTTTAAACAGAGAGGAGAAAAAGCAGAGAAATATTGTCATTCGTGTGGTTGCTTTTAAAGCTCATTGATTATTGCAAAGAAGTGGAAGTTTAATTAATTTTGTATTGTTTGTCTTATTGCAGACAAGACTGTGTTGAGTTTGGAAAGGAAAATAGCTTTGCTCCCCAATCCGTCAGTTTCAACAAGATGCTTCGAATTGGGTAAGGGCCTCATGTCTCTTTCCTACCCTCTAGGGCCAGCTTTTGTCTGTGTCAGTAATCTGTGTCAGTAATCTGTGTCGGTAATCTGTGTCAGTAATCTGTGTCAGTAATCTGTGTCAGTAATCTGTGTCAGTAATCTGTGTCAGTAATCTGTGTCAGTAATCTGTGTCAGTAATCTGTGTCAGTAATCTGTATCATGCATTTCAGAAGTCCAGTCATTATGACAACCACCTCATTTTTGTCAACCACATAAATTGTGTGCGTTAAATTTTCACCAGAGAAACTTATTAATGTAACCGTGTGGTGAAAACATAAATATTACTAGAGAGCACTCACAGAGTGCAAACCTCCACCAACATAAATATTACTAGAGAGCACTCACAGAGTGCAAACCTCCACCAACATAAATATTACTAGAGAGCACTCACAGAGTGCAAACCTCCACCAAGGCAGCTGCAGCAGAGGAGGCA
>JAWQFJ010001593.1:70000-125698 GCA_034096865.1 Theodoxus fluviatilis
GGATTTGGAGACAGGCAGGAAAGGGAAAGTGTGAAGGTGGCTTGTGAGAGAGTTCTACTGCCTTATATCTGTTTTCTTTTCGGCACAGGGAGGAGAGTTTCTTCAGTGTACTGTGGGCTCGAGGGCTGAAGGAGTTCTGTAAAGTAAAAGGGGGCCAGTGAGCAAAGACTTCTGTGCCACAAGATCTGTATTTGACTTTGGCTTTTAGTGGGAGCCATTGAAGTCAAGGATGTGACGCACATGGTCAGCTATCAAATATCTCCACTCCCTGGGGGCTAATGTCAGCTTAAGGCATCATCAAGGGAAAAAGTACTAAAGTTCATCATTGCTGCCCTCGGAGGAACCCAGTTTTACAGCAGGTTAAGAAGAGGCAACTCGCATTAAGAATCTTGCCCAAGGGCAAAGTTTGAGGGTTGTAGCAGCTTCGTACAGGAAAATTACTGGCCAGAGCCCTAACCACTCATATATGTTGCATTTGAAGCTCTCTCCTTCAGTCTTTTTCCCCCATCGACTGATCACATGCCCATAGCACCATAAAAAAGTTTGAGTCCCAGTGTTCATCCAGAATGAAGTTGCGTGTTCCTCTCCTTTGTTATCTGGCTTCTATTGTACTTAGTCTGTGAACAGTGCCTGAAAAAAGCCAGAAAAAAGCTGTGTGCTCCCCAAGGTGTTGAGATGATGTTTGAGTGACCAACTGAACAGTCTGATCTCCATTTGAAAAAGTCTGAAGGGCCCATAATAGGTTGAAACTTGCAATGTCAAAACAAGCCCCTTTCATTGCAGCCAGCACCTGGTCACCTGGTGTGGCCAGAGCCTGTACCTCCTGGACCCTGTGATGGTGCGAGTCCTCCTCTGGGCCAAGGCTCCTGCGGGTGAGCGCCAGTCTTTCCGTCTTAAGCTCCATCCATCCGTCCATCCGTCCATCCATCCATCCATCCATGCATCAATCCATCCATCCATCCATTGTTGTCACCATGACAATGGTGAAAGTCCAGGGATATAATAATGGGGGATTTTAAAATAAATACATAGTTTTTTTTGGTCTAAAATTCTGATTGTGTCTTTCAGTTGTAAATGAAGATCCAGTGTGTTTTACGATTCAAATTAACCGCTCCATTCTGGCTTTAGAAGGTCTTATGTGGGAAAAAGAAATATTCCTCTTGATTATCCCCACCTACTGTCTCCATCTGTATCCTGTAGAAACTGCAGAAATTTTCTGCAGAACTGTTTGCACAGTCAAATACCCTTGTTGCAGAAGCAGCATGAATTGGCTCCACCTCTGTCGCCATCATGCTCATCAAAACTCATAGTGTTGTCAGCAAATATTGTGAAAGTGTTCTGACAGATTTTTGGATCTCTTCTGCCACTGAAGTGTCTGGAAATGAAGGAGTTGAAAATTTTAGGTTTTTTGAGGTGGGAAGGTGAGGGCTATCAATCATGCACATCCATACTTGTAAAGTTGAGAGCAAAGTTTGGAAAAGTCATCTTGTTAAGTTCTGGGCTTCTCTAGCCTCTCAAGTGTCAGGAAGAGAAAGAGATGAAACTTTTTATGTTTGTGGAATAGGAGTTTGCGGGCTGAGGGCTGCAGTGTCTCCTCATGCAGTGTGTAGACAGCATCATTCACTCACAGAAGCTTATCAGTTTTTGGGAATGCGTGTCAAAATATTCAGGCTGAAAGTGTGATGATTTGACATTTAGATGTGGCTTCCTCTCTTGCAGACATCCAGGACATGGCTACTTATGGCAATGAGATCTATGTCTTCAGTCAGGACCAGGGCATTCTGAGATTCCACCTCCTGCAGGTGCCTCGTTGTCTGGCGCTGCTGACTGCTCGGCAGAAGTGGATGCTTGCTGGACAACTTTTGGTCTCCTTCCAGAGCATTCTAGATGCTGCTGCCCTGGGAAAGGAACTGCAGATGGAGGTGCGGAGAAAGCTGCTGCAGCACGTCAGGGACCGAGGGGACGAGCAGCTTGCAGAATCCATGGAGGAAATCCTCGAGAAAGTCCCAGAATATGATGAGAGTGGGAGAAGAAATTCTTCTGGCAGCCAAACTAGCCTTGTCCGTCTTCCCTCCGGCATCTTCCAAGTTGGTGAGAAGAGATGGGACAGCATGAGCAGCCTGATGAGTGTGACTTCAGCAGATGCCAGGCTCCAGCACTCGGCTGACGATTCTGGGTCCCAGGAACAGACAGATGTAGAGCAGAAAATGACAAGAAGTGAGAGCACATCATCAGATCTCAGAGGGATGAAAACCCCTGGTGTAGAAATGACTGATGATGCTGATGCCGGGATCACCATCACTGTGGGCAGTGATAGTCTGTGCCCAGTAGACTCTGGCTGTGAAGGACAGAACTCTGTGGGGTTTGTCTGTGACATCAACTCCAACAAGTGTCTTGCACCCACCAGGGAGCTTCCATGTTGCACCACTGAGTCTGAAAATGGCTCTGTGCATGGTGTGGTCCCCACTTCCCTGGACTTTGATGTTCCATTCCCTGAGGTCGAAAACCTCACCAACGGTGCTGTCAAGGACAGCTTGGAAACTGGAGTTTCAGGTAAAGATGTGTTCTGTTACAGCTACAACAAATAAGGGCCTAAAATGCGATAAACATGAGATTATTTAACTCGGGTGTCAAAGAGATATTGAACTTGTCTTTCCTGTGTTTCTTTTGCAGAAGCCATTTTTCACCTCAGTCACTTGTTCATTGCAACATCATCAGGATGCAGTGATATCATTGATCTGCATGTACTCTTTGATTTAATTCTGTCACCTACAAGTCCTTCAGTTATGTTAGTTTTGCATGTGTGGAGCTCTTCTTGTTAGATATTCTTCTATGATGATATACTGTCCTGTTCTTATGCCCTCTGCTATACATTGCGCTTCTCTTTAATTCAGATTTGGATGAGACAAACCTAAACCATGATGACCTTGAGATGGATGGGGAGAATGCCAACACCAGTCGCCAGGCTCCCACTGCCAAACCACGGCAGTCTAAGGAGTCAAAAAACCTACAGCTTGGTTTAGAACTTCAAGCAAGAGCTCAGAGCCTCCTTGGGCAGGATGATATGGTGTCTCCCTCTTCCTCCTCATCACATGATCTCAGTGATCTGGAGCATTCCAACGATGTCTTTCAAGATGGTCACACTTCCTCTGAGAATCATTTGATGCTGCAACAGAAGGACCCCACTGAAGAGGTCACGAGTGAAAGTTTGCCTTCGAAGGTGGACATCGTAGATGATATGTACCGGGGGAGCATTGAAGATGCTGCGGTACCTTCCAGGAAAGAAGAGCTGCCTGCCAGAAGACCATGGTCTGCTCCAGACAATCAGGCATCAACCAAAGGCATGGGTCTCCCAGAGTCCCCCTCCCTCCCCCGGTCTGCCTCCTGGATGGAGACCTCCCTGGCTGCTGGTGAGTTTTTCCTCTCATCTTCAGTAGTCTCCCTTCCTGCATGTGCATAGTCAGCTCTTCAACTTCTCGCCTATTGAAACCCTGTCTTTTTGACAGGTGCATTTAGGTGAGCAAGCTTTGGTGTTTGATTGTGTGTGAGGTGCAGTGCTGGGGTTCAAGCTTTGGTGTTTGATTGTGTGTGAGGTGCAGTGCTGGGGTTCAAGCTTTGGTGTTTGATTGTGTGTGAGGTGCAGTGCTGGGGTTCAAGCTTTGGTGTTTGATTGTGTGTGAGGTGCAGTGCTGGGGTTCAAGCTTTGGTGTTTGATTGTGTGTGAGGTGCAGTGCTGGGGTTCAATCCATGGGAGGGGAGAAATCTGGATTATTAATATTTTTCTCATGTGGAGATTACGGCCTTCGGCTATACCCAAAACAGAAGTGCAAGAACTGGTCGTATTTTTTGTCACAATTTGTGTCGTTTGTGTTTAAGGACTTGAGGGTGTGCCTTTATGTGTATTTGTGTGTATATGTGAGGGTGTCTTTGTGTGTATTTGTATGTATATATGCTTGTGTCTATTTGTTTATGTGTGAATTAGTGTAACCTTGTTGTGAAGTTAGTGTCCTAGGGCTTGAGAATGTATGTTTGTGGGTGTGCTTTTGTGTGTGTGTGTGTTTGTGCGTGTGTGTGCGCATGTGTGTGTGTGTGTATCAGTGTAACTTTGATGCAAAGTTAATGTTCATGGTATCTGTGCCTAGGGCTGGAGACGGATCCAGAGGTGGAGAGCTCTCCCCTGGAGGAGCAGCTGACGTGGTCCGTGGAGGAGGAAGGCTCCAGGTCTTGGTATGGTCTGAGGAGAAACTCTGCACCTGGAACCCCCACCCCCACCCCGCTGCTGCAGAGGCTGGCAGCAGGAGGCGTTACCATGGAGGAGGCCAGTGCTGACCCCGCCCTCTCTGGCCCTCCTGACAGCCCCTCAGGTCTCACCACCCTCTCCACCAGAGCCACACTGATGGCTGTCAAGGACAGGTAGGAGTTGATCCATGGTGGACTTTGCTTAAAAAGTGCAGTTGGAAAGAAATGGATGGGATGGATGGGTTGAAGAGGACTTATGATGGCGGTGATGAGTAAATGAACAGAGACAAATGGATGGAGGGAGGAAGAAAGGATGGATGGAGGGATATATGGATGGATGGATGGATGGATGGATATATGGATGGATGGATATATGGATGGATGGATGGATGGATGGATGGATGCAAGAATGGATGAAGAGTTTGACAGATGGGAAGAGAAAACAACAGACATACATATGTGCACAGGTACTGAGACAGAGCAGGATGACTGACAGCAAACTGCAAACAGAGATGCTCATGCACTGACATACAAGCAGAATTTTAAAAAAGTTACCAAATAAAGGCATAGATAATAGTGACATGCATACCTCTTTGACTTGAACTTTGACTTTGAATACCTGTTGATGTGTCTTGGCCAGCACCCCTGAGACAAGGGGATGGGAAGATTCAAATATAATCATGTTTGACCTGAACCAGCAAAAGCTACACAAAGGCACTGCAGTGAAATGCCAGAAGATAACAGTGAAAGTCTTAGACTTCATTTTTCTCAAAATTTAGAGTTAGAGCTATGTCTTGCTTCAGGGACCATTTTTCTGGCATCTCCTTGATTTTTTAAAGATAATTACAAACTAGAAGGTGGTTTAATTCACCGTTTTAGAGAAGTGAGCACCTTTTTAGTGTGGTCTGAAAAGCAACCAAGGAGACACTGTAAATGTCTGCATTTAATGAATATAACATACAAGCTGGGATGTGTAGAAAACAAGAGAAAAAAAGAAAAAGAAGAAAAATCCACATCAGTAGTGTCATGTTAAGAAGATTCTTGTGCATTGACTCAGCTGCAAAATTCAAGGTTTCTTCTGAAAGTTATTGATCATCATCAGAGGGCCATGGATGATAGACAAGTTTTCATCATGGTGCTTCTTATATCTTGCTGTGGCTTTTGACACTATCCTCATGAAATGCTTCGATCATGGCAAAAAAATAACTGTTGTAACAGAATTGGCACTCCATTGGTCTGAATCATACCCAGGTGGCAAAATGCAGCAGGTATTGACTGAAAGCACAGCATCAAAGACATTCCCCCTGACATCAGTTCCCCAAGATGCCGTTTTGGGCCTCACCCTCTCTCTCTTCTGAACACAGCTTACCTGTCCTGTGTAATCAAAAGGTACCACCTTGGCTAACCTCTCTAAGGTGACAATAGGCTACAAAGTTAACTTTTTATATGCACCAGATCCCATCTCAGTTTAGACAACCAAGCTTAAAGTAGATCTGTGCTCACAAAAATCATATCATGGATGGAAAACAATTTAAAAAGTAATTATGAGAAGACAGAAAAAAATGATTGCAGATATTAGAGAAAAACACATTTGAAATGTCACGCCATCAGTTAACCTCTTGCAGCACCACCCGTTCACTTACTATTAGTGTTTGCGGGCTACAACACGCACGTGCATTAACACATGCACACAAGCGCGCGCACACACACACACGCACACACACACACACACAAACACACATGCACTCTAATTTTCTAACAAAAGACAGTTAAAAAATGTTTCGTAATAACTGTTGTAAGTTAACTGTGTTTTACTGCGTGGTGGTCATAAAAACTTAAGTGATAGGCTGTTGAAGATCAAAACTAATCAAGCAATTATTTCCATGCGGTCATAGATTTTCTGTTCTCTTGCAGCACCGCCCACAGCCGCTCGTCGCCAGTCAATGGGGGCGCGTGTACTTGTCATTTTCACAATCACACACACTGACGCAGTTTGAATTTCCACGTGGCCGCAGTTTCGACAAGCGGACGTGTTGAGATGTAAACAGTGCTTACACCCCGGGTAGAAAAACACCACTGTGGTCCAAACGGGCGCATGCGCGTGTGTGACCTTCAGTGATCATCGTAGTTTTTGACTGCAATTGTCAACATTTTTCAGTACGTCATTGGACTCTGGGCGGAGCGATACACGAGGTTTATCACCGTTCCAATCACAGACAAACACCTCTCGCTTGGCTCCGCCCAGTTGGATGCGCGTGCATCAGCAGTCGAATCTGACACCTTGACCCAACGTATGCATTTTTCACGATTGTTGGCCTGAATTTCTCTATCTGGGGTACGCAAAGAATGTTATACCACCAGCAAGCCTCTCAGGATATGAGGTGTCCAACCTAACCACCACCAGCCTTTTTGACCGAAGCAGTCTTCTTTTCCCTGGAGAGTTATCATTGCTCCTCAATAACGAGTCCGCTTTTATTTACCGGTAATTGAAAAAGAAAAAGAGGCTCTAATGCCACGGAGACTGCATGCAATGTTGACAAATGCACGCTCGCCGATTGGCTGGCGATGCGCGCGGTGGGCGGTCCTGTGCTACAACTAAACCTTGGACAAACAGTGCTCGATCGAGGCATTGAAAACTATTGAAAACTGCAGTCATAAACTGTTTTCCACAACGATCACTCGGGATATCGTTTATCCAACCTACACACACCCCACACGCACACGTTCTGGCCGTAGCGGTGTTATACTCCCTGGAGTGTAGCACTGATCATTTCTCACCACGAGTCCGCGCTTGTCCAGGCAAGCTGCTTCTATGTGCCAGCTGCGTGCAATGATGACAAAATTAATAGGCCTACCCGCGCGCAGATTGGTTGGAGATGGCATGCTGTGGGCGGAGCTGCGAAAGGTTAGATCAGTCTCACTGGGGCCAAAATGAAATACGCCGATTGTGTTAAGTACCTGGATATCCGAAAGAGACCAACACTTACCCATGGAAAACCAGATCGCTAATACAATCAAGGCATGTCACTTGCAGCTTTGAAAAATCACAAGTGCGAGACAATTCGTCTCGGTCAAGACTCGGCAGAGCTCGTCATATCTCGTGTTCTCTCATCTGCACTGTTGTAATAGTCTCCTGGCTGTAATATATAATCAGAAACAAAACAAATGATTCAAAATATGGGTCCTAGACTTGTGAAACATTCGCCCCGTCATTCTTGCATGTCCATAATACCGACAGCTCATTGTCTCTCTGTGGAACAGGGGTTCAAGAACAAAGTTCTTTGTCTGGTGTATCAATGTAGATCGCATTGAGATATCAGAGTTACTTATCAACTAGGACATGTTGATCATCAACGGAGGGTCTACTGAACATTCCACTTTTTAATGTTTGACAGATGGTTGTATCTCTTTATGTCTCCTTTGGAGCAGCTGTTCTCTAGAACATGATTCCCGAGTTACTGGAAATATGGGTCTCCAACATCGTTCAAAGAACAAATGTTTTTCTCTATATATAATGTGTTGTACGGTACTTAGAGTGCCTAAAGGGATTCAGTTCAGCGCTTTAAAAAAGTGTACTTGTGTGTGTTACGGAGGGATTCAGAGGTGCAACAGTCTTTACAGTGAACTAGATCGGGCCATACATGGCAGACAAAGCTTGGCAATGTACGATGCACCAAGTAGCAGTCAAACCAAGCACCGGACCCCCTCTTCTCTTACATGCACTGCAATTCCGTGTGTCTGATGGGTCTGCACTCTCACCGTAGTGCCGTAGCAATAGTAGCAGCATTCTGAACACAGATATATACTCTAGTCTCAGCCACGCTGAATGTAGTAGCAGTAGCAGTACTAGTAGTAGTAGTAGTAGTAGTAGTAGTAGTGGTGGTGAATGTAGTAGCAGTAGCAGTACTAGTAGTAGTAGTAGTAGTAGTAGTAGTAGTGGTGGTGAATGTCTGTCAATTCCTTTGGACAATGGATTTGTGCCGCTGGGCGCCAGTCCAGTCTCATCGACAACGTCTGCAGTCACTCAGGAGTCCGATGTGGGTATGGCAGTTCAAACCTTGTCCACATCTGAAGATTGAAGCTGGTCTTTTCGCCCAAAGCTGAGCCTCTCTCCGGAGGCGTCCAGTCTATTTGGTTCCTCTCAAACTATGAGAGGCCACTTTGTACCCTTAGTCTCCAGGCATCTCTGTCTGAAGCAGCCACTTTCCATGTGTCCACGCTGATCCCCAACGCCGTGAAATCGCGCTTGCATACGTCTTCATAGCGTAGCTTGGGTCGATGGTGACTTGTCTTCATCATCGGACTTCACAAGACTCAAATTCAACACAGGGGGAGACTCGCAGCTCGATTCGGTCGCATTTAAACTTGCGTGCGTCCAAGCAAAATGTACTCAGCACGTGTTTCATGAGGTTCGCACTTAGCGAGGCCCTATCCTTCAGGGACAGTTAATTCTCGTTTGCTCCAAAATTTCTCACACTCTCACTGATGTCACTGTCTTCAGGTATCAGCTTTATTCTCCCTTTCGTTCCCCCTGTGGGTTGGGAGTCAGAATAAACCAATCGCATCTCCCTACGCGATTTGTAATAGGCGAATAACTGGGGACATCGTGGCTTGACTTGCGCTTACTCAGAACAGTAGCATTGATCCGTGATTAATGACCTTACATAGCCTACACAGGCTGATAGGCCGTAAAACTCCATTCATTCATTCATTCATTCCCTTTCGTAGACGCAAGTAGTCTAGTGTGCTTTGACGGGGATTTGTGAACTTAAGAGAGCGGCTGTCGAGATAGAAAAATCAGTGGAGGGAATGGACGATCTCACCGGAATGAAATGATTCAAATGGTCACTTTTTCAAACAACTAATGTTCAGAAGGTCTCATCACATTCTGGAAGAGTTGATAGCACACGTTGTCTGCCCACGGATTTTGTTTCCTGACAATGCTGCTGCTGCTGCTGCTGCGGCGGCCTTCTTCGCCAGGGATCAGAATGGCAGATATGCATTCTTCAGAAACTGCCTCAGAAGAAACATGGACAGTACTGATTGTGGATTAGAAAGGAGGAGGTCACCGTGACTATTTGGGCCCTAGTCCAGTAGTCAGATCACTTGTCCACTGCTGCTTGTGGCCAGGGATTGTGACGTTGAAAGTAGTGTGTGAATCTTAGAATTGCATCCTCAGACTAGGGGCTTGATACAGATGGATTTTTCCCACCCTGGAGTAACACTGGGTATGTGAGGGCAGTGAGAGTGATTGTGAACAAGCACTGGCTGGGAATACTCTCCCATGGAGTGGTGCTGGTACATGTATCTGACCCTGTTAGCCCATCAATCTGTCACCTTGTGTTTTGTCATGTGGCAGTAAAAACAATTTATGGTGACCCAATGATGAGAGGGTAAAGTGCCAAGCAGTGTGAGACCCAGGTACAAATGACAAGTTGCTGTGTAAAATGTAAACCTTTTCCTTCACTATTTGCTGTTGCCACCTTTTGGAATAGTTCTGGCCCATATTCCTTCTGTCATCACTCTCAGAGACAAATATGTGGCCTTTTTGACTCACATGCAAAGCAAAAGTGAGTCTATGTACTCACCCGTGTCCTCCGTCCGGGCGTCTGGGCATCCTGTCGTCCGTAAAAAACTTTAACGTTTGACTTTTCTCGGACACTATTAAATCTATTAACACCAAATGTGGCATGATGGTGTATGATGACAAGGCCTCAAAAAACATACACAGTGACTCGACCTTGCTTCAAGGTCAAGGTCGCAGGGGCCATAAATGTTGTCTAAAACAGCCATTTTCACATTTTCCCAATTTTCTCTAAAGTTTTTGACATTGGATACCTGACCTATATTTGGTATATAGGGCAAAGTACGCTCTATCTTTTGATACCCGTTTAGTTGACCTTGCTTCAAGGTCAAGGTCACAGGAGCTCTTCAAAGTTGGATTGTATACATATTATGAAGTGACCTTGACCCTGAACTATGAAAGATAACTGTTTCAAACTTCATAATTGTGTGGAGCACATGTCATACTTTCATCATGAGCCACATTTGGTCACATATCATCAAGGTCAAGGTCACTGACCTGTATGAAATGTGACCAAATTGGTCAGTAAACAAGGCCATGTAAAGGCACCGCACTGTCTGACAGCGTTTCCCTAGGATGTCTACAGCGATGTATGGCAGTAGCATCAGTGGACTTTGGAGAAGGAATGTAAAGGTGCTTTTCACAACACAAACACATAAGTTCACAAAACTATAATTCATTTCAGTATTTTGTCACTACCGCCGCTCTGTCGCTGAGTTGAGTTGAGTTGCACAACCTCTGTACATAGTTCACAACACAACCTCTGTACATAGTTCACAACACAACCTCTGTACATAGTTCACAACACAACCTCTCAGCATGTGAGTCGTGTGGGCTTTGCCCTTCTTGTTTTACATTATTACACACTATTTCATGCACAACATACCTGTGACTTTTTGTGGCTTTTCTTTGACAGAGTCCTAGCATCAAAACTGACCAGCAAGACAAAGTCTCTATTTCAAAGAGTTAGAGGGAAAAATCCATTGGCCAAGGCTGTTTCCACAGAATCCTTTGCTTCTGACGACAGTTTGAGTCAGGTGGGTGGCTTAGTTTTGGAAACATGCATGATGTATTTCATAATTGCATTTCATTTGAGATACGTTACCTCTCATGAGACTGATCAAGGACAACTGAAATGATGAGTGGCTGCTGTGCCTCTGTGATCATTGGACATGGATCTCTGTCACCTAAAGTTCAGAAAGTTGCTTTAATTTTTAAAGGCTTAAACTAGGTGTTCTTTTGCTTCCCATTGAAACCTATTGTTTTTAATCTTCTTTGAGAATCCTGCAGGCCATTTATGACTATGCTTACAGAGGGGTTGTTGAGATCCTAGTGGTCAGGGACTTGTTTCCAGTATGATGATGATGATGATGATGATGATGATGATGATGATGATGATGATGATGATGGTGGTGGTGGTGGTGGTGGTGGTGGTGGTGGTGGTGGTGGTGGTGGTGGTGGTGGTGGTGTGAAAAATGAAACTTCAATGTGTATATTGCACTTTGCATGTTTTTTTCATTCAGGTGTGTGTTTTCTTTCCTTTCATTCTGAGCAGAATATGGTCGTAAAGGGAGAGGAGCAGTCAGGTGCCATGGAGACTGCTGTAAAGGAGGAGCAGGAGGAATCAGCCAGAAGGCCACCCATAGACACAGCACCATTGGAGGCTGCTGTGCAGAAAGCCAGGCAAGATCTGCAGCAGCCAGCGATGCTGACTAATCCTGAACACCTCAAGGCCTGTCTCTCTAGTCTGGCCTCCCAGCTGACTGCCTCCATAGCCAAGCTGCACAGTGCCTTGACAAAAGATGATGCAAAGGCTGTGGACAAGGCTGCAGAGCCTGAAGACAGAAAGTCTGACAGCAGGATGCCTGATGAAGCTGTCGGTGCGGCTAAGGAAACAGATGTGGTGCAGGGTGACAAGCCTGAGGCTTCTGACTCCCATGTCCTGGAATCACTCCACCCTGGGCTGAGCTCATGTGGATCTCAAGATGCCTCTCCTGACAGTGAATGTCAGCAAACTGAAACAGAAACTGATACAAAATTCCCACCAGTGTCATCAAGCCCAGACGAAATGAAGGAGACGGAAATCCTGTTTATAGAGGAAAATCCAGATAATGTGTTCCACCTCACAGACCCGTTTTGTCTCCAGTCAGACCTGCATAGCACTTTGTCAGATATAGCCACCCTGTGCTTCCAGACTGGTTGTCATGGCAACCAGCCCTACAAAGCCTTCTCTTCCAAGCCTCTGTGCCAAGACTCCAGCCCCTGCCGTCACCCTCAGTGCCCTGCATGCAGCATCCTGCCCGAGTGGGCAGAAGGCCAGCCTGTCCCCTCCGTTGCCTGCCTGGACTGCCAGGAGGAAGCCAGGGCCAGAGGCCTGTGTGCTGCCTGCCTCCATGACCAATGTCTGGCCTTTTTTGTCAGACTGCACGCCCACTGCCTCAAGTTTGGCGCTGTCAAGGCAGTGCTGAATGGCCAGGCAGAAAACTTCCACACCTGGCAGGTTGTCTGTCAGTGGTCACAAGGTAAGAAAGGCTGTGGGTGATCCTACACTAGTTTTTGTCACTAGTTTTATTGTGATTTACACCATTTATTGGCCATATTCATATGACAACCTTTTGTCTCTTGTCAAAGTAGGTAAAACAGCCTTTAATAACTGACAGTGATTTGTTTGAATGATGGTCTATTAATGTTTCTTTGTGCATCATTGCATGGTTGTCTAACATCAGTGACTTTTGAAGAATCAACTCCTGCATCATGCATTGTTGTAATTTTAAGAAGACATAATGTGATGACTGCTTTCCAGAAAAACAACAGCCTTCTTTGAATTCTTAAAACAAAATTTCTTGCAGTTGAAAATGCAAAACAACAGCTCACAGCTATTTAGATTACCGAAGATGTCATGTCTTTAGTTGACCTGTGATCCTACAGTAGAAGGATGTATTTATCAACAAGCACCATTAGGTCGTCAAGTGTTGCCTCAGCAACACACTTACTTTGGGATAGTTTCAACAAAATATTATAGTCACTAGAATGTTTGGACGGTTTGCATCAGGTGGAAGGAGAAGTAGGTGGGGCACATGCTTGCAATGAATACAGATCAGAATAGTATTGCACTTTGTGTATTAAAGTATAGTTGCATTGTGTCCACTCACTCAGTGCTGGGAGAGAAGGATGCAGTCTGTGCAATGCTGGCCAGGCGAGACATCAATGGTGCCTTGGATCATCTACGCTCGGGCATTTTCTCAGAGCCTGCTGCAGTCATGGGCCATGTCATGCGGTAAGTCTGACCATTCCATTTCCTGTCTTGCATGTGCTCTGATTCAGTGTCTGGCTTGAAGACCCAGGTGGACACTGAGTGCATGCTCAAGACAGACAACTCAGAGTGGTATGTGATCAAGATCCTTGAAAATCAGTACCTCGTGGAGCCAGGAGTCAGTGTATGAGAGTGGCAAAGTGAGGTTGGCACAGGGTCATCCTGAATGACAAAACTTGGGTCACATAATGTCTCATCTTTATTTGAACATTTGCCTGGTTTTTAAGGATCTTGTCTTGATGTAGTCAAAATCACCACATGCCTCTGTAACATTCTTGTAGTGACTCAATGGACCTTAGAGGGTAGAGTTGCAGATTGTGTGAAGTTCTATTGTTGCATGCAGCAGTCATTTCAAAAGAACAACTTTCTAGTCGTGCCAATTTGCACAGGTTAGGTATGCAAGCTTTTAGAGGCTTGCTTCATACTTTAAACTGTAATTGTGAGAGATGGTCACAGCCATTATCAAGGCATTATCAACTTGTGTGTTACATTTATAATGGCCAGTTGCACTATTGAACCTTTTTATGTGGTGGAAGATTTTTTCTTTTGTGTGTGACCATGTGCATGCATGTGTGTGTGTGTGTGTGCATGTGTGTGTGTGAGTGTGTTTTGGTTTTTGTGTTGTTTTTTGTTGTTTTGTGGAGCTTTTCTTGGGTGGGTGGGAGTGAGGGTTAATGTGTATCCCTTGTCTGTATGTAATAACTTGTTGACTCACATGCGAAGCAAAAGTGAGTCTATGTACTCAGCCGTGTCGTCCGTCCGTCCGTCCGGGCGTAAAAAACTTAAACGTTGGATTTTTCTCGGAGACTATTAAGTCTATCAACACCAAATGTGGCATGATGGTGTATGATGACAAGGCCTCAAAAAACATACATAGTGACTTGACCTTGCTTCAAGGTCAAGGTCACAGGAGCCATAAATGTGGTCTCAAAAACAGTCATTTTTCACATTTTCCCAATTTTCTCCCACGTTATTGAGAATGGCGACCTTAGCTACAAGTGGTATATAGGTCAAAGCAAGCCCTATCTTTTGATACCAGTTTGGTTGACCTTGCTTCAAGGTCAAGGTCACAGGAGCTCTTCAAAGTTGGATTGTATACATATTTTGAAGTGACCTTGACCTTGAACTATGGAAGATAACTGTTTCAAACTTAATAATTATGTGGGGCACATGTTATACTTTCATCATGAGACACATTTGTTCACATATCATCAAGGTCAAGGTCACTTTGACCCTTATGAAATGTGACCAAAATGGGGTAGTGAACCACTAAAAGTGACTATATCTCATGGTAGAAAGTGCCAATAAGCACCATTGTGCTTCCTATGTCTTGAATTAACAGCTTTGTGTTGCATGACCTTGGATGACCTTGACCTTGGGTCAAGGTCACATGTATTTTGGTAGGAAAAATGTGTAAAGCATTTCTTAGTGTATGATGTCATTGGTAGGTTTAGTTGTTTGACCTTGACCTTGAAGGTCACCTTAAGGTCAAGGTCATATAAAGGTCAAGGTCAAGCATGTGAGTCGTATGGGCTTTGCCCTTCTTGTTTTTATTGGAGGATAAACCCTTCAGTATCTTTGTAGATTTGGCAAAGGACATGTGGTGGACTTGTTTCAGTGCCTCTCTATGGTTATTTCAGGCTGTTTTCAGTCAGTCCCTCCAGAGCTGTGGAGCTGGCAGCAGAGATGAGCAAGGAGGTGTGTCCTGTGGACGTGCTGAACATGTGCCTGCACTCTGGCATGGCCCCGGATACTTACTTCACCAACTATGTCCTGTGCCGTCTGGGTCAGGGGCCCGCCTACCTCCGGTGAGTGAGCAAGCAGTCAGTCTGTGTGGTAGTGCCACTATATCATTCTTTGTTATTTTAAATTCTATGTGTTGAAAGCTGTTATGCATGATGCAAGCCTGTCCTGTCTGCACACTTTCACCTTCCCTGAGGAACTTTGATTTTGACATGTTTGCATAGTAACAATCTGAAATACAATGTGACCATTACTACCATTGCACTTCATCTGTTTTGGATGGACCTGCCCCTCACTGCCCATAATGCATGTCAGTACGTTGTGCTAGGTGAAAATTGAGAGACTGAAGAGTAGTGAAAGTGAGAGACCCCACATGAAGCAGACAGTCCACGCTGCTCTGTCTGCAGGCTGGGGACTCTGGGCCAGGTGTGTGGAGGATGGGGGACAAGACTTGCTTGTCTCAGGGGACTGCTGATGTGGGGAGCACCTCCCCCTGTGTCTGCCCCTGCTGTGCATGGCGGTTGTGCCAGGTGAGTGGTGACCCCCCCCCCCGCACCCCCCCACCCCCACCACCCCACCCCCACCACCCCCATGTTTGTGTATCTGTGTTAACTTGTGCAGTCCACATTCGAAATTGCTGTCCAGATGTGACCAATTATTAGCAGCTCTGCCTTTTTTGTGCTTCTTTGCATGAAAGACTGTTGATAACTGTGGTTTTTCTTGAAAACCACCATCCTCTTGGAACTGAAAAGCTCCCCATTCAGATGAGTGTGCTTTCCTTGACAATGGCATATGCACACATTTATCACCCCCCCAAAAAAAAATCAAGTTTATCTTTATGATAATTATGGTAGTGTTTGCTTGGTGTTCAATTTCAGCTGACTCACTCTGAATATTGTTCATCAACCTTTACAGGAAATGCAAGTGTCTCTTAATTGCAAGTATTGTGTAGCTACATGTAGGAACAATCAACAATAAAATCAGCAGGTGTGAAAGCTTCTATTTTACAGAGCACTTCGTGTTCTCTGTCCAGCTGGAGCTGATGTTTTCTTCTCATTTCTGTCCTAGCCCTGGGGAGCATCTTCTTCACTGGGGCAATGAAGACCTCATAGACAACATCATCCAGTCTTGCCCTCCGGAGGAGAGGACTGGTGTGGCCCTTGTGTGTGAAAAGCATCGGTATGAGTGAACAGTTTAGGATGGATTTCGGGGTAGAGTTGTTTGTAACTTAAGGCAAAAAACACGCTGTGGTTCGGGTAACATGGCCACAAAAAAGGGGTGGGTGGGTTTCAGTAGGTGTGAAGTTTTTGACTCACATGCGAAGCAAAAGTGAGTCTATGTACTCACCCTTTTCGTCCGTCCGGGCGTCCGGGCGTCCGGTCCGGGCGTCCGAAAACTTTAACGTTGGATTTTTCTCGGAGACTATTAAGTCTATCAATACCAAATGTGGCATGATGGTGTATGATGACAAGGCCTCAAAAAACATACATAGTGACTTAACCTTGCTTCAAGGTCAAGGTCGCAGGGGCCATAAATGTTGTCTAAAAAACAGTCATTTTTCACATTTTCTCAATTTTCTCTGAAGTTTTTGAGATTGGATACCTGACCTATATATGGTATATAGGGCAAAGTAATCCCTATCTTTTGATACCAGTTTGGTTGACCTTGCTTCAAGGTCAAGGACACAGGAGCTCTTTAAAGTTGGATTGTATACATATTTTGAAGTGACCCCGACCCTGAACTATGGAAGATAATTGTTTCAAACTTAATAATTATGTGGGGCACATGTTATACTTTCATCATGAGACACATTTGGTCACATATCATCAAGGTCAAGGTCACTTTGACCCTTATGAAATGTGACCAAAATGGGGTCGTGAACGACTAAAAGTGACCATATCTCATGGTAGAAAGTGCCAATAATCACCATTGTGCTTCCTATGTCTTGAATTAACAGCTTTGTGTTGCATGACCTTGGATGAAAGGTCAAGGTCACATGTATTTTGGTAGGAAAAATGTGTAAAGCATTTCTTTGTGTATGATGTCATTGGTAGTTTTAGTTGTTTGACCTTGACCTTGAAGGTCACCTGAAGGTCAAGTTCATATAAAGGTCAAGGCCAAGCATGTGAGTCGTATGGGCTTTGCCCTTCTTGTTTATATATAAGGAAGCTAGAATTAGACTACACATTTGTGTGTGTGTGTGTGTGTGTGTGTGTGTGTGTGTGTGTGTGTGTGTGTGTGTGTGTTAAACAAAAGTCATGTATACAGTAGATTAATCTGAACTTAACATTTTTCTTTCATTAAAACACATTATACTTGATAAAATAGTGCTCATACTGTCATAGGGATAATGGGACAGTGTGCACCTTTTGTTCTTTCTTTCTTTTCTTTTCTTTCTTTTTTAACAATTGGAAATAAATTTAGGGTGGGCAGGAAAAAAAAAGGTTGGTTAGGTCACCTTAACCACAACTATTTTCTTTTCTTTTTTACCTAATCACATGTAAATTTTGACAATGCTTTCTTGTGTGCCAGTAATTGGGGTCATGAATGCAGTTATGACGGAAGACCTGGTCAAACCGCTCAAGCTGTATTGTACACTCCTCTGTGCTCGTTGTTGGAAACTTTGGGTTGTTGACGGTCTGCTGTCCACCTGTACTCTGTGCTACAGCTATACAGGCACAGCTGTTGTCTGTTTGAGAAATCTTCAAGTAGAACTCTTTACATCAGAAAACAGCTTCCAAGTCATGGAGGAATATAAATGAAGTCCTGAAAACCCAGGCAACATCCAGTAAGGGGCAGTCTGCTCTGTGTGTGTGTGTGTGTGTGTGTATGCATGTGCATGTGTGTGTGCATGTGTGTGTGTGTGTATGTGTGTGCATGTGTGTGTGCATGTGTGTGAGCTACTAGTGGGGCTGGTATCAGACTTGGAGAACCCTTTCTTAATTTAAGGAGACTACTTACAAGGTCAGAACCCCCCCCCCCCCCCCCCCCCCAACAAACAAACGAAATCCACCCTGTTTACCAGTAGTCCTATTCATGTAGAAGTACGATATTTACCCCATTTGTCCCCATCTGTGCAAGTCTAGACACGACCTGCAGAGTGACCTCTGATCCCACACGTAGATGGGCAATTATGGTCACTCTTGATCATAAGGGAAAACCGACATATACATGTAGATGTCAGCACCAAGTGTTGGAAGCCTTGAAAACTGAGCACTTGACAGTGTTCTGTGTGTGTGGCAGCTACTGGCGAGGCTGTCTGTGGCTGTGGAGGACAATGGGACTGAGGCAGCACCTGCAGCATCACATCCTGCTCCTTGGAGATGTAGACCTGCTTTGCCATGGTGAGCATCTTGCCCTGACTGCAGCCTCGTGTTCACTGATGATCTTGAAGTTGCCTTGATAATGTTTTCATTGAAATTAACTTGAAGTGTAGTGATCATATGTTTGGAAGAGTGGATCAGTAGTGGAGCCGTTAGCAGCGAAGTAGCTTGCTGTAGATGCATTTAAGACTGGGCTTTTTTTTCAGAAACTATGAAATCTAAAATCTAAAACTTCTTGGGGAAATAATCCATAACCTTGTACAAGTTTGGTAGTGGAGCTGTTCGCAGCAAAATAGCTTGCTGTAGATACCTTTAAGACTGGGCTTTTTTCAGAAACTATGAAATCTAAAATCTGAAACTTCTTGGGGAAATAATCCATAACCTTTTACAAGTTTGGTTGTTTTGACCCTTGAGGAGTCACTGGACCGCCCCTCAATGTTACAGTGAACAAAGTGATTGGAGCAGTTCTTCCACAAAGCTTCCCCACAACCACAGGTTCCAAATGACAAAGCATGTATTTAATGGCAATGCTGCAGATGAATCCCTAGAAGACATGATAAAGAAATTTCTGTGCCTTTATTTTAGGTTACCTGCCCCAAGACGAGAAAGAATGGCAGTCACTGCTGAATGGCATGGCAGCTGCTGGTATAGGCAGAAATGAGAAGGAAGGGGGAGGGGAGCAGGGCACACTGACCTGGACGGCAGTGGCAAGACTGTTGATGTCACAGTTGGGCTGTGTCCAGGCCCTGGCACTGCTCCGTGGCCTGACTCTGCCCCCTGGTTGTCTGCCTGCTGGCTTCTTCCAGTCGGCAGTGCTCCAGTGGCGAGCTGTGCATCAGCAAAGGTAAAAACCCAACTTACTGCTTGGTGGTAGCTCCTATCTGCACCTGCCTTCACATTGTGCACGCCTGGCGGGTTCTGATGGATTCTGGGCTGTAGGAAGCTGTAGTGGATTGATGAATGAACACATAGAAATGTGCCTTGTAATTTTGTTTTCTAGACAGCTAGTGTAGTCTAATAGATAACATTTTCAAAATGTTGGAAGGACTGTTGATAGCAACTACTTTGCAAGATTTCAGAATTGCTGTTGTGGTGACCAAGGATAAAGATACCAAAACTGAAGGGAAACTTACTTATTTTTGTTTCTGCTTTGTCACCAGCCATTCAAACATTACATCATGCAAGTTGGCTTTTTTGACTCACATGCGAAGCAAAAGTGAGTCTATGTACTGAGCCGTGTCGTCCGTCCGTCCGGGCGTCCGGTCCGTCCGTCCGTCCGTCCGTCCGTAAAAAACTTAAACGTTGGATTTTTCTCGGAGACTATTAAGTCTATCAACACCAAATGTGGCATGATGGTGTATAATGACAAGGCCTCAAAAAACATACATGGTGACTTGACCTTGCTTCAAGGTCAAGGTCACAGGAGCCATAAATGTGGTCTCAAAAACAGTCATTTTTCACATTTTCCCAATTTTCTCCCACGTTATTGAGAATGGCGACCTTAGCTACAAGTGGTATATAGGTCAAAGGAAGCCCTATCTTTTGATACCAGTTTGGTTGACCTTGCTTCAAGGTCAAGGTCACAGGAGCTCTTCAAAGTTGGATTGTATACATATTTTGAAGTGACCTTGACCCTGAACTATGGAAGATAACTGTTTCAAACTTAATAATTATGTGGGGCACATGTTATACTTTCATCATGAGACACATTTGTTTACATATCATCAAGGTCAAGGTCACTTTGACCCTTATGAAATGTGACCAAAATGGGGTAGTGAACCACTAAAAGTGACTATATCTCATGGTAGAAAGTGCCAATAAACACCATTGTGCTTCCTATGTCTTGAATTAACAGCTTTGTGTTGCATGACCTTGGATGACCTTGACCTTGGGTCAAGGTCACATGTATTTTGGTAGGAAAAATGTGTAAAGCATTTCTTAGTGTATGATGTCATTGGTAGGTTTAGTTGTTTGACCTTGACCTTGAAGGTCACCTGAAGGTCAAGGTCATATAAAGGTCAAGGTCAAGCATGTGAGTCGTATGGGCTTTGCCCTTCTTGTTCCAAGTTGTTTTTCCAAATGATTAAAAAAAATACATTCTTGTCTTACTGGTAATGGAAATTGTGCATGTACATGGTCATCTTTCTTGAGTTATGATGTTTTCTACATTTTTTTTCTTATCATCTATGGCTCTAGTCCATTGCTCAAGGTACTTGCCAGCAGTTGATTTCTCAGCTAACAGGTGCAGAGTTCAAAGCTGCACAGACCTTTGAGTGTTGTCCTAGGGCAAGGTGCTTCACCCACATTACCTCTCTTACTAAGGGAAAAGCCGATTACTTGTTGCTGCACCACGGCCACCAAAGAAGACCTTTTCTGGAAATAATTTTCAAAAGGATGTAATTAAGGTTATTATTTTATTATGATATTTACATTAATGCACAATTCAATTTAGCCAGTTTAGGGAACAAATAATGATATCACAGTTGTGGGAAAAAGGATGCATTGGTGTGGTGATGGGTAGCAACACAACTAATGGCCTTTCGTTTCACAGGCTGGTGCTGCACAACGCCCTGGAGAAGGTGGACTCCTACCTTTGGGCCAAGAAGCCCCAGGCCATGGCGCCACAGTTGAGACTGGTCTTCAAAGAGGAAAGACGCACAGTCCGCAGTGGCCAAGACCCTTCTGTCCTCCATCAACACCCAGTGAGTTATCTCCCCTGACTGTCAGCCATCGTTCCTGTTTTAAGTGTGTGTGTGTGTGTGTGTGTGTGTGTGTGTGTGTGTGTGTGTGTGTGTGTGTGTGTGTGTGTGTGTGTGTGTGTGTGTGTGTGTGTGTTTGCTGTTGCTATTGTGGGTATTGGTACACTTTCTCTTCCTTGTCTACTAAAGTTCCTTGTTCTTCCTGCTACCTCCCCCCACACACATACCTCTTCCCCCCCTCCTCCTCCTCTTGTCCTCCTCCTCCTTGTCCTCCTCCTCCTCCTCCTCCTCCTCCTCCTCCTCCTCCTCCTCCTCCTCCTCCTCCTCCTCCTCCTCCTCCTCCTCCTCCTCCCCCTCCTCCTCCTCCTCTTTCTCCTCCTCCTCCTCCTCCTCCTCCTCTTTCTCCTCCTCCCCCTCCCCGTCTTTGTCCTCCATGTCTTCCTCCTCCTTGTCCTCCTCCTCCTTCTCCCCCCCCCCTTCTCCTCCCCCCCCCCCCCCCTCCTCCCTCCCCCTCCTTCTCCCCTCTTCCTCCTCCTCCCCCTCCCCCCCCCTCCTCCCCTTCCCTCCTCCCCCCCCCCCCCCCTCCCCCCCTCCTCCTTCACTGCCCCCCCCCCCCCCCCCCCCCGCACCTCCCCACCCCCCTTTCCCTCCCAGGTAAGTTTTGCCTGTTTGATGAAGTGTTTGTCAGGCATTGCCATATGTACACATTGATGCTGATTTCTGATCACTGGCCGCAACTCTGCTTGCAGTTGTCAACACAGGCCCTGGCAGGCAGGGGAGCTAACTTCTTGGAGGACCCTGACTGCCATTGGGGAGTTGCATCTACAATCAAGAGGTGTGTGCAAACTTCAGAGGGAAAAGGAAGCAATTATGTTATTGGTGTTGTTGCTACATTAATCAGTGTCATTGTCATTATGGTAAATGGCAGAATCACTGACAGAAATATATCATCATCATCATCATCATCATCATCATCATCATCATCATAAGACATAGAAGAAGAAGAAGAAGAAGAAGAAGAAGAAGAAGAAGAAGAAGAAGAAGAAGAAGAAGAAGAAGAAGAAGAAGAAGAAGAAAATGGTCATTATCATCAGTCATTGATTGCCAAATCATAATTAGATGAATGATGCTTTGGAAACATTAATGGAAGTATTTCAGAGGCATAATCAATCACTCCAATAGCGTTTATGATTTTCTTTTTGGTTTCCTGCAAACCAATTCAGTTGCTCAGAATGAAGAAGACACAAGGTGTAACACAAGTTTGCTGAGGACTTTGCAGTGTTTCATGTGAAAATATCCATTCAAGAGTTCTATGGCTGTACTTGTGTTTTTATAATTAAAGTTGAGGCCTTTTATTGCCTGCAAGGCATACATCCATTCTGTAGCTGAGTCTATTTCATTATATTGACTTTGCAGTGCCATTCCTGTAGTAATGCCTGTGCTGTGTTCTGGTGACTTTGCATTGTGTGCTGTGAAGAGGGTCCATTGTGAAGAGTTGCATTTCTGTAGCTGTGTCTGTGCTGTGATCTGGTGACTGCATGGTGTGCTATGAAGAGTTGCATTTCTGTAGCTGTGTCTGTGCTGTGATCTGATGACTTTGCAATTTGTGCTGTGAAGAGTTGCATTTCTGTAGCTGTGTCTGTGCTGTGATCTGATGACTTTACATTGTGTGCTGTGAAGAGTTGCATTTCTGTAGCTGTGTCTGTGCTGTGATCTGGTGACTTTGCAAAGTGTGCTGTGAAGAGTTGCATTTCTGTAGCTGTGTCTGTGCTGTGATCTGGCGACTTAACTTTGTGTGCTGTGAAGAGTTGCATTTCTGTAGAGCTCTGTGTCTGTGCTGTGATCTGGTGACTTTGCATGGTGTGCTGTGAAGAGTTGCATTTCTGTAGAGCTCTGTGTCTGTGCTGTGATCTATTGACTTTGCATGGTGTGCTGTGAAGAGGATCCATTGTGAAGTTGCATTTCTGTAGCTGTGTCTGTGCTGTGATCTGGTGACTTTGCATGGTGTGCTGTGAAGAGGATCCATTATGGAGTTGCATTTCTGTAGCTGTGTCTGTGCTGTGATCTGGTGACTTTGCATGGTGTGCTGTGAAGAGTTGCATTTCTGTAGCTGTGTCTGTGCTGTGATCTGGTGACTTTGCATAGTGTGCTGTGAAGAGTTGCATTTCTGTAGCTGTGTCTGTGCTGTGATCTGGTGACTTTGCATAGTGTACTGTGAAGAGTTGCATTTCTGTAGCTGTGTCTGTGCTGTGATCTGGTGACTTTGCATAGTGTGCTGTGAAGAGGATCCATTATGGAGTTGCATTTCTGTAGCTGTGTCTGTGCTGTGATCTGGTGACTTTGCATTGTGTTCTGTGAAGAGTTGCATTTCTGTAGCTGTGTCTGTGCCGTGATCTATTGACTTTGCATGGTGTGCTGTGAAGAGGATCCATTATGGAGTTGCATTTCTGTAGCTGTGTCTGTGCTCAGTGCTGTGATCTGGTGACTTTGCATGGTGTGCTGTGAAGAGTTGCATTTCTGTAGCTGTGTCTGTGCTGTGATCTGGTGACTTTGCATAGTGTGCTGTGAAGAGTTGCATTTCTGTAGCTGTGTGTGCTGTGATCTATTGACTTTGCATGGTGTGCTGTGAAGAGGATCCATTATGGAGTTGCATTTCTGTAGCTGTGTCTGTGCTGTGTTCTGGTGACTTTGCATGGTGTGCTGTGAAGAGTTGCATTTCTGTAGCTGTGTCTGTGCTGTGATCTGGTGACTTTGCATGGTGTGCTGTGAAGAGGATCCATTATGGAGTTGCATTTCTGTAGCTGTGTCTGTGCTGTGATCTGGTGACTTTGCATAGTGTGCTGTGAAGAGTTGCATTTCTGTAGCTGTGTCTGTGCTGTGATCTGGTGACTTTGCATGGTGTGCTGTGAAGAGGATCCATTATGGAGTTGCATTTCTGTAGCTGTGCCTGTGCTGTGATCTGGTGACTTTGCATAGTGTGCTGTGAAGAGTTGCATTTCTGTAGCTGTGTATGTGCTGTGATCTGGTGACTTTGCATTGTGTGCTGTGAAGAGTTGCATTTCTGTAGCTGTGTCTGTGCTGTGATCTGGTGACTTTGCATAGTGTGCTGTGAAGAGTTGCATTTCTGTAGCTGTGTCTGTGCTGTGATCTGGTGACTTTGCATGGTGTGCTGTGAAGAGGATCCATTATGGAGTTGCATTTCTGTAGCTGTGTCTGTGCTGTGATCTGGTGACTTTGCATAGTGTGCTGTGAAGAGTTGCATTTCTGTAGCTGTGCCTGTGCTGTGATCTGGTGACTTTGCATGGTGTGCTGTGAAGAGGATCCATTATGGAGTTGCATTTCTGTAGCTGTGTCAATGTGTGGTTACAGCGAGTGCCCGCTGTGTGGAGTGCTGCTGGAGGAGACGGTGGACCACAATGCTCCAGGAGTGCTTGTCTTCCCCTGTGGTGAGTCTGCCCAGTCCTCATACCCTGCCCTTTAAATTCTATACTTTATTTCATGAGGGTAACACATTATCTCCTAAGTGGTTTAATGTTGTATGCTGGGGAGGTGTGCTTTTCCTGTCTTTTAGAAAGTGTTTTTGGCAAGAGGTTTCTTGGGGATTAAATGTATAATGTCCCAAATCACTGTACTCCATCCTTTGTTGCCACTCCATTCCCACACCACCACTAGCTGCCAGTGAGGAGTGAGCTCATCCCCTCCTCACCATGGGAATTAGAGGTAAGAATAGACCTACCTTGTCTACCTGTGCAATCTGTAAAAGTTGACTGTCTAGGCAAATCGAATTGGACCTGCGCTGACTCTAACCATTTCTAGCGATATTTGTGGTCAATGACCTTAAATAGCTTACAAAGTTTGACAGGCCATACAACTTCATTCATTCATTCATTCATTCATTCATTCATTCATTCTTTTTTCATTCTTTCAGTTCTATATAACTGTTTCTTCCTCCAACTTAACACTCTTAATTTAGCTAAAACTTGTGCAATATATGGCAGAGGTTCCTGCTAATTTACAACAATGAGTTTGAGGTGGAAAACTTGAAGTAGAGCACATCCTCTAGAGTGAAGCTAATGGCGGTGGGGGATTATGACAAGGGGCGGGCGGAGAATGAAGACATGGTACACAGATGTGGCCCAGAGCATCACGTTGTGCTTTTGTCACTGTTGGAGTTGTCCTTGTAAACTGATGTTTCATGGAGATCTGAAATATCTTGAACTGTGTGAATAAGAATGGGCTGTTGGAAAGGGAAATCTGAGGAATTTGGTTGCTCATCTCTACAATACATCCTGGGTCGTTTTCTAGCTTTCCAGAGTATCTGTTGCTGTAGGTTCATTTGCTGCTATTCTAATAAGATGATCAGTCTATATCTCATTACTTGATGCTGTTGTTTTTTTCCTCACATGCAAATTTTCACTCTTTTCCTCAATGTGTCTGTGTATCTGAGTATGTGTGCAAAAGTGCATTTTATAAGTTTGAGTGTGTGAATACACATGTGTATGTTCAAATGTAAGTTTTACTAGCTCTTCTGTCTTATGTGTGATTGCTGCAGCTCACTGCACAACTGTCAGGGACAAAGTTCTCAGAGCTTGTGATTCAGACATAAGTGGTATTAGTGGTATTAAATGTGTATTGTACGTGTATAGATGTGTGACTTACACATGTGTGTGCATACATACATGCACTCTCCTCTCATGAAATGTATACTGGTTTCTCTCTCATATGTGTGATGGGATTGCAACAGCTCACTGCACAGCTGTCAGGGAACAAAGTTCTCTGAGCTTGTGCTTTAGCTGTCATTGTCATCATTTTTTAATATTTCAGGTCATGCCAGCCACAAGGCCTGCTGCCCTGCTGGTAGATGTCTGGAGTGCCCATGGGCAGATTGAGTCTGCTGCTCTAGCTAGGAGGGAGTACTGTCATGGCTGTGATGTGCTTCACTCCACGACTGTGTACAAATCTGTTCCAGTCTGCCTGAGGACTCGAGTGACAGACAGGGAACACCACCACAGCCACAGATATGTCAGCAGTCTCTTTGTTCCAAAGTAAACCATTCTCCCTTCTTCAGGGAGTCTTGGTGCCAAAAGTGTTGCTTAGGGATTTGTGTTGTTCAAGCAAGCCACAGAGTTGTCTGTGTGCCTGTAACCATGGAAGATTTCTGCTGTACATGGAATCGTGGTTACAGAGTTTTGTCTGGGGAATGGGGTTAAATTTCTGCAGGCTATGTTAGAGATAAATTATTCTGGAGTTGTTCTTTTCAGGGCCCACTGCAGCAAAGGATGAGGCTGGCTGGGCCTGGATTCTGCACTTCTATTTTCTTTGAAGTATTTGTAATGGAGGTATTGTTATTAGAGAGCTCTCTTACCTTCCCAGCTTTACTCTTACCATTGCCATGGCTGTGTGCCTTACTGGAGTCTGAAGGATGATTTTGCCGTGTTCCTTTGTTGTGCACCACTTTCACTATGATTAATCAAGAACATATTCAGGGAAATTGTTTCTAAGAATTTGGGCAGAATTTGTTGTGTGTTGTTTGCAGTATGACATTTTGACATTTGTAGAATGTGCTCTGAATGTTGAGGGCAGAATTTTGTTTGCTGATAATTATTTGTTGAAGTATCCAGCATGTTAGATCCGTGAGCCACCAATTAGAGTGAGGGCACTGTGCAATACACATGGATCAGTCAATCTGCTTGTGACTAGAGTTTTTTTCATCAGCTCATGTTCAGGTTTCTTTATCTGGCTATGACTGGTGGTGGTGCAGAACTACTGCTTACATGTGCACTTTTACAGGACAAGTTCAGTGCTGCAGTTTGATTTTTTGCTGAATGCTAAGGTATCTGTTGTGTGTGTTCACAGTGTTTGTGCTTCAAACTTAGTTTCCCTCACACTCAGTGCATCTGTATCTGTGAAAAGGGCAATATTTCTTGTGATGACTGCAGAATGTTATATGCTGTGTGTTGTGATGAGTAAATAGTGCATGTTACAATGTCTGTTACATGTTCTTATGTATTATACTTTGCACAGATACATGTAAACATACGTGTATCTGTAGGATGTGAAACAATGTGCAGCAGTATCTTGTGCAATTTGCTGCAGTATTTGTACTGTTTCTTGCAATGTGTGAATGAGTCTTAAGTGAATAAGCATATGTGACCCGTTTTCATGAACCGAGTCTTAACTCGCATACAGCAAAAATGCAGTAGAGGCTGACAAAGGTGATGAGGGTGGATTTTGTGCATTTTGACTTTTTGGCAAACTTTTTTTATTATTATATTTTAAAATAATTTTATTCAGGAAAAAAGAGGGTGGGTGGGTGGGATTTCACATAAGGGACAAGGAAACCAGTTACATCATCATCATCATCATCATCATCATCATCATCATCATCATCATCATCATCATCATCATCATCATCATCATCATCATCATCATTATCATCATCAAAAACAGCAATTAAAATTCAAACACACACACACACACACACACACACACACACACACACACACACACACACACACACACACACACACACACACACACACACACACACACACACACACACCAACAGCAACAGCAACAACGACAACAACAATATCTTCTGGGTGGGGTGGGGTGGGCAGGTTGCAGAGGTTGGTGGGGACGTTTTGGCAAACTTAATCTTTTTAGCTTTAAAAAACAAAAAAATTGTACATTGTTGCACTTACTCATTCAAAAGTATTATACATTACCTTCCTCCATTTTGTGTTTTTAGTTGAATAATAATAATCATTTGTTGTCAAGATCAAATATTTATTCATTTATTTGTCATTCTAAGTTCAGAAATAGGTTTTCTCTACCAACCTGCCAAATTGTGAGTGATGCATGCATTAAAAAGGCCTGTTGTGAAGGAAACACTGTGGATAAAGTTGTGAAATCATTGACCCTTGATTGATCAAAATAGCTGTCAGCACACCACCTCTCTTTGATTGAGCTTAACTTGTTCAGGTTTTTGAGTAGGTTTGATTTTTACATCAAATGAAAGATACATTTTTGCTGATTTTGAAAATACAAGTATCTTAAAATCAGATTTTTGAAAGTTAAGACTCAGTGTATGAAAATAGGTCACGTATGTAATGTTCTGTGCTACTTTAGGTCACCCCAAAAAGTTGTTTCACATCACCCAACTGACCCTAAATGTTGCCACCGACCCTACAGCTTTTTTTTGCTGCTGGAAAACACAAACACACACACACACGCACTCACCCACCCACCCACTCACTCGCGCACACACACACGAGCATGCACATAAGCGAGCACACACAGAGCACCCACATACGAGCACGCACACATACAGTGCACACACAGACCGCACACACAGTGTGTGCACGCATGCACACACACATAGCGCACACACGCACATAGCACACATAGCGCACACACACACACACAGCACCCACACACACACATAGCACACACATTCACAGCATACACATGCATAGCACACGCATGCATAGCACGCACACACACACATAGCACACACACACACACAGCATGCACACACACACACACACACACACACACACATAGCATGCACACACATAGCACACACACACGCACACACACATAGTACACACATCAGTAATATTTTAATCCTTCTCTAGAATTGATAATAACTTTGATTAAATTTTATGTATACAAAACCTTGTTTTCCTAGTGTACAAACCATTTGTGTGTGTGTGAACGAAACATCAGTTTTACGTGTCTGCAAAATGGCAACCTTTCTTTGATCTGAAAGAAAGAAAGACAGTTCCTACCTACATCCCCTTTCCCCTAATGTTACCTGAAACAAATGTTTTTTGGGGGTGGGGGTCCTTATACTGAAGAGTGGAGTACTTATGTTTGTGTACTACAGGGCACCAGTGCTGTGAGATTCATAAAATTTGTCTTATGATGCAAGTACTGTATACATTTGCATATTTTGCACATCAGTTGCCGTGCTGTGCTGTGCTGCACTGAGCTGTACTGGGCTGTGCTGCTTGGTCTGTTACTTTGCAGGGTTCCCACTTTACTTGTAGTGAGCGTTACAATGAATGGCCTCTTCACACTATATGATTCAAAGTTTGTACTGCTAGTGGAAGTTCTTCAAGTCATCTGAATTTGACTTCTTTCTTTCTTCTTTTTTTCTTCTTTTTTTTTTTGGGGGGGGGGGGGGAGAAAAGAATGTCTAGTGCACCACCAAACTGCCTGTGTAGGTGTGTGTGTGCTTGTGTGTGTGTGTGTGTGTGTGAGTGTGTGTGTGTGTGTGTGTGTGTGTGTGTGTGTGTGTGTGTGTGAGAGAGAGAGAGAGAGAGAGAGAGAGAGAGAGAGAGAGAGAGAGAGAGAGAGAGAGAGAATCATTTCATTTAACGAGGTCGCACCTGTCAAGACTAGATCAACAATAGCAACTGCATCTTTCTGAAATACATGTAAGTCAGGCTGCTGGGTTTTTGTAGCTCCTCCATGGGCATGGGAACCATCACCTGCCAATCTGTACATCATTTATTGTTTGGGTTTGCTGATGACTCTTTACAATTTTTTTTTACAATCATGAGATGCCCCACCCCCAGCCCAAAATTCCGTAATCAGATTTATTTTGTGTAGATATTTTGGTTATGTTTCATGTCTTCTTGACTGTGGACCTATAGCCACTGTATGCAGACTTATTCTAAGTGCCTCAGCAGGAACAACTCTATGCACGGTGCTTACAGGAATTTATCCTTCACAATGAACGTGGTGGCAAAGCACACCTATGGAATGCCCTAAAAATATGGCTTGATGCACAGTCCAGTTTCTAATGCAGGAAGAGTTCAACCGATTCTGTTCCAGTATGTGTGAATTTTGAGGGACCACTGTTACAAAATTTATGAATTGCTGTCTTAAACATTGCAGGACTGATTAAAACTTGGATAATTGTGATCTGTGATATGTCTGAACAAGAGAGTAAATCAAAACTTACAGTATAGAGACCAAAGTTGTTGTACTTAAAAGTATGATCTCACTTGCTGTGATTGTATTGAATGCTGTGCTGTTGTCCCTGTCTAGGTTGTCCAAGAAACTCTGTCAGTACTTGTGGGTGCTGAAATGATTGATGTGAAAGGTGAGATTCATATACTGGAAGTGAACGAGTGGCGCATACAAGAGATGTGTGTGCCATGCAGCAGTTTGCTGTTAGTTGTTTTTGTGTCTTTTGATATGTGAAAACTAGTACAAATTTTAAATTAGATAACCTTCAGAAGAAGACTCGGGACAGAGTTTTGAAAAAAAGCCAAATTAACCTGCTCTGATCTAGATGTAAAATTAACTGTCTTATTAATGTCTGTGTAATCAGTCACATTTCATTCAAAAACGTGATTGCATGATGAAATGTACCTCAAAATAATTATGATGATTTGAGTATTCAGGGTTGAGGCACATGTCTATAGACGGTAGCCTTCTTGTCATGGGTGTCATCAGCATCTGCAATTTTCATCCATGACAAACAGACTTTGGTGCAGATCATTGGAAAAGATCCCACTTACTGTCACATTTGAAGATCAGTATTGTAGAAACACATTATGCACTCCATGTACTGATTTTGTGGGTAATGACATTTTGATGTATTGAATCATGAGTCTTTGTAAAAATATTGAAATATAATTTTTTTCATATATTACCTTTGGACATTTATTATTGACTCGACAATAAAAAATTCACAACTGGCCCTTCGTAAAACCTGTACCATGGATCTTTCAAGTTGGTGTGTGGAATCCAGGGACAACATCAAACTTACCACAACATCATGCAGCTGTTGGTTTTAAAAGATTCTGGAAGACTAGTCTTATGAATTTTGTTAATCTTGAATATTTGCGTAGAGAAATATATATTTATAGTTTTCTCTCCAAATGTATGTCCTGTATATTAATCTCATCTTCTGAGTACCCTGTCAGAGTGGGCTTGATTAATTCTGAACCCCTCATAATCTGCAAAGTACATGACGGTTGACATGGTTTGAGCACGCTTCAAATTTTGTAGGAATTGAAACGGAAGCTCCAAGTTTTCACGGCTACTTCCGCCATGTACAATTTATTCAATCCTCATTTTAAAATAAAAATTTGTAACAACTTGCCTTTTCAGTCGAATAATATTGGTTCAGCACAAATGATGAAGTCAAGGATTCTGAGATGTTTCTTAAAGTGTATTGTGCAATTGTCCATTTTTATAATTAAAAAACCCACACCTCCAAATAAGTTTTCTAGACAATTTACAGATGGACAGCCGTAGCAATGCCAGCAGGATTACATCTTTCAGATGCAAATTAAAAAAGAAAAAAACGGAATGTTTTCTACTCCCGACTACTGGAGTAGGCCCTGAAAGCTCCACGGACATGCTTTCCAGTGGTGGCTGCCGTATGCATGTTTTAAAGGCCCTGAAAGCTCCACGGACATGCTTTCCAGTGGTGGCTGCCGTATGCATGTTTTAAAGGCCCTGAAAGCTCCACGGACATGCTTTCCAGTGGTGGCTGCCGTATGCATGTTTTAAAGGCCCTGAAAGCTCCACGGACATGGTTTCCAGTGGTGGCTGCCGTATGCATGTTTTAAAGATTCATTTAAAGAAGCGTAGTTCTGTTTATTCATGGTAAATAAATGTTTTTATTCAAACAGTTCAGGAAAAAAGTTTATATCAATATAGAACTTTAGTCTCCTGTTTTATTGGGCGTTGACATACCTGCTTTTACTGAGAATAAATCTTTCTTCACCCTTCTGGGCCATTTTGTGTGAGACCATCGATTAGTGATCATTTTCAAACGAAATGTAGAAGTCTCGCACATGCAGCGTGTCCGAAAATTAGATAAATCCAACCCATTCGTAAAAGTCAACTTGAGAAAATCTCTCTCTCTCTCTCTCTCTCTCTCTCTCTCTCTCTCTCTCTCTCTCTCTCTCTCTCTATTCATATCGACCAATTACAGTCTCTTGTTCGGATGTATTTTTAGATTCGGATTTTTAACGTGACAGGCTCCCCTGTATACTCAGAAACAGCTTTACCTGTGTCGTTCTGGTTTACACTGTCCTTCGACCTCAAAATCCTAAATAGGTGTGTCCATGGAGTCGAGGATGGAAAGTTTACGCACCTGTCCACTCACGGAACGAGTGTAATTGATTACATAATAGCATTGACTAGACTGGTCTCAGTGTTTTCTTGCCTGAAAATTCTGGAAAACATTCTATCATCACATTTGAGTCTGGAGTTATCCCTCCAGTTTACTGGAGGTCCTACAGACTTTATCCCTCCAGGTTTACTGGAGATCCTACAGATTTTGTGTGTGTGTGTGTGTGTGTGTGTGTGTGTGTGTGTGTGTGTGTGTCTGTCTGTCTGTCTGTCTGTCTGTCTGTCTGTCTGTCTGTCTGTCTGTCTGTCCCGACTTAATGGCTGATTTCTCAAAAACTACTGGACGGATTTCCTTGACATTTTGCACACTTACTGGAAGTTAGGTCCGATTGAATGTATCAAATTTTCAGAATCAAGGTTTGAAAAGAAAGTGATTTTTTAAGGTCGTAAACTCGAAAACACCCCCCTAAAATGTCAATTGACGGAATGGCGAAATGCAAAATGTGTGACGTGATCATTTGACCTCGAATAACGTGACATACTTTTATCTGTGTGTCTGTCTGTCAGTCCCGACTTAATGGCGGATATCTCAAAAACTACAGGACGGATTTCCTTGACATTTTGCACACTTACTGGAAGTTAGGTCCGATTGAATGTATACAATTTTCAGAATTGAGGTTTGAAAAGAAAGTGATTTATTTTAGGTCGTAAACTCAAACCCCCCTTCCCCCCTCAAATGTCAGTTGACGGAATGGCGAAATGCGTGGCCTAATGGCAGTGAATCGATATTAAACTTGGCAGAAATAGACCTTGAGTACCCTAAAATGTACAAGACCACTCAAATTTCATTAACTACCATCCATTTTTCTACAATTTACAGTGCAAAATACGAACCAAGGGGGTTTACGGAAAAGAACGTTATAAATGCTTTACAAACACTCAGTCATATCAGTTCTCCAATGGCACATCTGGTAGAGAGTGGGACTCTTGGTCATGCGTGACCATGTTCGATTTTGCGCTGAAACTTTTTCTCTCTCTTTTTTCGAGAGGTTGTGGGTTCAAACCCGACCTGGTTTTTTGTGGGGGGTTTTGTGTGTGTTTTTCCCCCCTCTTTTCTCGAGAGGTTGCGGGTTCGAACCCAATCTTTTTTTTTAATGCCAAAACCTGGAGGTTCAGCGCCAGCGGTTTTTATCAGTCGGTTCCGCAGCGTATAGGTCAAGTTCTTGTGTAAAAAGCAGAAGACTGTCAACATTGATGTGGGCAGAAGAGATGCAGGAGACCTTCGTGAATCAGATAAAGACTAATCCAGCGCAAGAAGAAACAAAAAGGATATTAACTGATAGTGTTTTCGATGTGGACTGAGTGACAGAAAACCTCACAAGTATGTTTATTAAATCGACTGGCTGCTTGAGACGTACCTTCACATCTAGCAGTACTCGTCGCAAGAATCCATGGTATGATGGAGAATGTTTCACAGTCGAAAGACAACAGAGAGCACAGCTACATCATTACATTCGATCTATCGCAAACGAGGACGTACCGACTAGAGTACTTAGATAAACGAAGGTGTTACAAGAAAATGCTTAGGGAAAAGAAACAAGACTATCAGTGCAGTGTGGCTAAGAAACTTAATAACAGCCTGCGTGACTCAATACTTTTATGGAACAGTTCAAAAGATTATTGGTTTACTTATTTTAAGGGTGTATACCAGAACGACACAGGTAAAGCTGTTTCTGAGTATACAGGGGAGCCTGTCACGTTAAAAATCCGAATCTAAAAATACATCCGAACAAGAGACTGTAATTGGTCGATATGAATAGATCTGATGTCACTTTCGCGCCACTAGCTAATTTCGCCATGCTCATTGGACAGTTGGTTCGCGCCTTTCTACATTTGGATTTCAGAGGGTTTCCCAGGTCAATGGACGCTTTTCCCGATATCTATTAATAGTGGGGACGATTTTGTTGATCTCTGGCCACGTGTGAGTGTAACCGGAGATGGCCAGCACCTACAGACTCCCCTTGGTAACGGCCGGCTGAACTGTGAAAATAGGTCAACCCCAGCATGGGCCTGCAGTTCTCAGTTCATGCTGTCCAGAGTCGCAGAACGGATACTGGTAACGGCCGGTTTTACCTCATCTACTAGCCAGTTTACCAGGTACCACAAGAGTGTAACAAAAGCTGCGCCTCATGAACTGCTCAAAGAGGGTGGAAAGGATGTGCAAATTTAGGCACACTCACCAAACACACAAATACACTCGCAGTGCAAGAGAAGGGCTTGGAGGAAGAGAGACAGGGGGGGGGGGGGGGGGACGGATCGGAGGGTGGGGGGAGGGGACGGGATGGGGGGGGGATGGGGGGGGGGGGGATTAGCGGGACAGCAGCAGTCACACACAGTTGCGTCCCTTGCTTTGGGATTTCCAGATCTATTTATGTCAATTGTTCGGATGTATTTTTAGATTCGGATTTTTAACGTGACAAGTCACTAATGGTGGGGGGAATAAATTCAAAATTAAACGCTCTTATACAACAAAGTGAACTTTTGTGTGCATTAAAACGGATCGGGTGTCTCTGTGTGTGTGTGTGTGTGTGTGTGTGTGTGTGTGTGCGTGTGTGTGTGTGTGTGTGTGTGTGCGGGGTGTGTGTGTGTGTGTGTGTGTTTAAAAATTGACCCACCGCGTCTCCCTTCGTGATTCGTAAAGCCCTGCCTTAATAGCCCAAACGGTTGCACGGCGACAGGACCGTGCAGCTGTCGCCCGACACACTCGTTCGGCGAGAACTGGGTTCGCCCTTAACTGCCCGTGCTCCGTGCGCGCCAAACGCCCCGACAGCTAGCTCGCTCTCTGTCGGCGAGAAGGTGTCGGGCTAAAATTTGCTTGCAGCGCATGTTATGGGAGCTTGCTTCTCATTGGCTGAGAAACCGACTCTTCTTCGAGGAGGAGGTTTTGTTGGCGTTCTGGCGACTGTTTGCACAATTAAAATGGCGGATATAGTCTACGGTTCGCACAGAAAAAGCTGTAGTTGTTGATACTTAAAGCCCATCCAAAGAAAATATAAGCCATAAACAGCATTAATTTATCAAAGCTGTATGTTGAATGCATCCATAGGTCGTGAAAGCTCTCACACTTTACAAATGGAATGGAGGTCGACTCGCCCTCTGTGTGGACCAGCCGAAGGCAGGTTCAAGGACAACAATCACAATGTATTTATAATCTTTCCTGGTGTTGGTGAGGTCCGCGCGTCATCTATAAATAGAAGTGCCCGAAGCTTGGCTGGGCAGTCGTATCAAAGATTATAGGTTACACAAAGATAGTTCATTAGCTCATTGTAGTGAGGATCGAGACACGTTGCGCCCCAAGCGGCTAGAACTATTGGTGAATCAAGGAAAGTTAATCACACCTCTTAGCGACATGTAAAACTTCTTGTTTATCGACGGTTTCTGATGCGTTCCGATCATGTTTGTGAATAAATTTACTGTGTAATGTGTAATAAAATGATTTGCTGCAATAATGGGGGTGTTTTGGCTTTGTTTTTTGTAGCAGGCGTTGTGAAATCCAACTCGACCTAGATCTACATGGTATGGTTTGAATGGGAACGATCTATTTTTCATTATTATCTAAGAATGCAAGCTTGTTTATCAACGTATACACCCCTGTGGAATATCTTTAGGAAATGCAAAGCAATACATACCTGTCAAGAAGGTGATTTGCGGCCAGAAAATCATTTGATTAAGTGAATTCAGTTTCCGCTTCCGCAAAGATTTATAGTTACAATCAAACGTTGCCATGTGACCTGCATTTCGATTATTAAAAAGTAGGACCTTTCAATACCTTTTGATGCATTCAACATACAGCTTTGATAAATTAATGCTGTTCATGGCTTACATTTTCTTCGGATGGGTTTCTAGTATCCCAAAATATAGCTTTTTCTGCGCGAACTGGAGAGAGCTGCCGCCATTGAATTGTCCAAAGCGTAGACATAAACGCCATATCTACACGAAAGCAGTCCTCTGATTGGTTCCCTGAATAGAATCCTCCAATCAGCAGGCAGCTTTCTTCACCGTCTTGTCACTAAGCGGTGTGGGTACACTTTCCTTGATTCACCCCTACTCTCGCCGCTAGGTGCAGCGTCTTGTAACTTTATAGAGCAAAAGCTCGGCATGAGCTATCTTTGTGTAACCTATAATCTTTGGTCGTATCAACAAGACTGAGTAATTTAGTCAAGAAAACAGCAAATTTACAACGCATAGGCCTACTTCAATTTCAATGCAAAATTCGATGTAACACACAGCAAAAGGTCATCAAAATACAGCCACGGTTAGACTCGACTACGCTCCACAGTCAGAGGAAATCTGTTGTACGCGTGAACTCTCAACTCTCTCGCTGACGCTGCGCGTTCGCCTCTATTAAAATAACAACAACGCCCGGTTGGCGACGACAATGAAAACTGGGGGACTGCGTGAGAAGGGGGGAGCGGTTTGACAACTTGGTTTGGCCGATAAATCGCTATATAAACCATACTTTATAATAAGAATGAGTACTCGCATTGGCGACGACTGCTATAGAGTAGTTTCGACCAGAAGGATTTCGACCAGAATCAAAGATAAGAATAAGAATATACATGCATCTATGATCCTCTTTGCATCAGATGTTGTATAGAAAATAATAGCTCACACACATCGGTTTATATGATACTAGACAGCAATCTGAGAGCACAGACCCTCACTAAGTACGCCACAGTTTCTCTTCTGTGACCTCCATGACAACAATCTGAGTCGTCACTTCTGTCAAGTTCGCCGACACCATCCGAACGACAAGCAAGTTAGGCCTTATAACTTAATCGCCCGACTGTCAGACGGGCGAACCGGCGTTTGGAGTCAGACGGCGCGCTCTATTGAGAACGAACGCAGTTTCGGCGAGAACCCCAAACGCCCGTTCGCCCGTCTGACAGTCGGGCTATTAAGCAGGCGAATAACTCCTACATTGTGACTTGCATGATTTGCGCTGTCTCGGGAACTATTCTAGTGGTTTTTGTGCTCGGTAGCCTTGGTATATGGGGAGACTGGAAGGTATCCACTGCATATTAATACGAAGCTGAGAGCAGTGAAATATTGGCTGAAACTGTTGAAAATAGAAGACTTTAGATTACCCAAATTAGCATACAACATGATGGTTAATCAAATTCATAGTAATAACTGGGCATCAAAAGTGAGACTTGTAATTGTGTTACGGGGATCCACAAAAACGAAATAAAACAGGTCCCGGGTTACTTACATGTCTTTATATTTCAACATAAAACATGCCCGTAACAGGGGTAGAAAAAAAAGAATGTTACATTGGCTCAAAGACAACATCCTCAATAACCCAATCTTATAAAATTACACGTACTCTTCACCTACTCAAATCCCAACGGGAAAAATGAAAAAGCACAAGTAATATATCGGTCAGCCTTCTTAGGCCTATATAAAACATAAAAGCACGTAGGTCAGCCCTCGACAAGTAACAACTATCGACCCATGTAAAACTCTCGCACCAACCTTCCAACTCTGCCCGCTCTCTCTCTCTCTCTCTCTCTCTCTCTCTCTCTCTCTCTCTCTCTCTCTCTCTCTCTCTCTCTCTCTCTGCTGTGTGTGGAGTTGATCTCTCCTATCTCTTCGTCTGCCTCTCTCTTCTGTGCTTCGCCTTCCTCTTCTCTCTTTTTCTCACTCAATAGGCGGACTTCTGTCTTCTCTCAGTAGGCGGACTGATCTCTCCCCTCTCCTCTCAGTAGGCGGACTGATCTCTGTCTTCTTGCGCTCTCTAATATAGCCATCTTCTCACAACTAACTCACGACCCACCTTTACTCACTACTACTCATACCTCAGATCTAACACCCCTCAACACCTCGGGTCAGAACTCAACTTCCACTCACTCCAACCTTCCACTTCAATTTCTATACAGTCGTCAGACTACCAACTTCACCAGCAAAAACCAAGTCTCTCTCAGGTGAGATACTTCCGAAAACCTATTTCCCCATTACAAATTGAATATGGCTTTGAAGAACAATGGACTAAACTAAGTTTCTCAGAAGAACGGAGTTTCATCAAGACACTAAGGGAAAGGTTGATTCACAAATTTAATGAGGCTAGGGGAGAAAACTTGTCGTTAGTGATCGGTTTTGTGCGCCTAGAGCTCCACTATGTACTTTTTTGACTGTGTGGAGGAAGTGCGCCTTATAAATAAACATATTATTATTATTATTTTCTATGTATCGCTTATTTAAGAAATCTAGAGAGTTGGGGAAATGTTATACAGTGTAGATAAAAAGGTTTTTTGAGAGATGATCACTCGTTTTAGATTAGGAATAAGTGATTTATTGTGCCATAGGTTACGTTAGAGTACTAACAGTCCTGCCATTTGTCCATCTTGTCATCAGGAGACGGACAATGAGATGCACTTTTTGTTCAAATGTCCTCATTTTTCAGATTTGAGAAATAGATACATAAGTTCTAGACACAACAACGATGCCGATGACCTGGTGCGTGTTTTGGCGTCGCAGGATGAAGCTGTGAATAGAAACTTGGCAGCATATTTTGCTTTCAAAAAGAGAGAAAAAGATAATGATCATAATTCAAATTAGTCATGAAACAGATAATCATTGTTGTACGGGGTGGTGGCCTAACAATAAAATATTTCGAGTTCGAGTTCTCTTTCTCTCTCTCTCTCTCTCTCTCTCTCTCTCTCTCTCTCTCTCTCTCTCTCTCTCTCTCTCTCTCTGTGCGCGCACAGCTAGCCTGATGACATGCGGCGACTGATGACGCTCGATGCTGAAGTCCAAAGTCGGGTAGAACTCTCTGAACGGTTTGTTTTTATCTGTCCCATATTGTTTGCAAACGAGTTATTGTAAAGATGCGACTTGGGTAAAGAGCAGTTAAAATGCTGTGGGAAATATGGTGGTTGATATGGATACGTATTCGGTAAAAATATGCTGTTTTTATTGTTTACGACGTCAGGTGTACGATGTAAAATGGTGAATATTTTGAAGCGACAGTGCAGGGCGTCCCAATAATAAAAGCACTCCTTTGACTCTTTCTATTCTCCTGCCTTCTTTGTACACAATTGCCCGTGTCGCTGTCATTCGTAGACGTTTTCAATTCATGCTCTTTTGATTTTACATTCCACCACGAATTTCCTTAACGTGGTTACTAATGGGTTCCCTTGTAAAAACCAATGAATGTAGAACACAAAATGATGCATTCAGCCGCCTATATCATAGGAAAAACAGATGCAGTTATTGCTGTAAAGTCGCTGTGTTTAGCGCATTCTAAATGGGAGGACGAGTAAATCTCGGCAGTGTTTGGAGATCTTTTTGTGACTCCCAGATAAACATCGCTCCTGTGGGGGATCCGCCGCAGTTTATTGTCGCACATTGGTTACTGACCGGTGAGAGGTAGACGGGCGTAAAATGATAGTAATGAAGATTGTCCCTTTGTAGACATGCACGCTCAGACAGGTGCCTACAGAAAGTGTCTGTATAGCGCATGCACCGCGAGGAGATGCTCAAGATTGCGAGCGCGGCTGTGGGTGCTTCGATTGTGCCAGTGTGGAGAGCTGAGAAACTTCGTGCTTTAAGTGAGCATGCATGCGTGCATGCGTCGTCTTTCTTAAAAGCCTCATTAATTGTTCTCAAGAAAAGCCTGAAATCCCATTTAATCCCCACGCGGGACTGCCCCTGGCGCTCCAGTGCGGACGGTAAGAAGCCGGGTAGAAGTGGGTGGAGACTCAGTATTGTCTGAATCTCCAATCAGGGCCGGATCTAGGGGGGGTGCTGGGGGTGCTCGAGCACCCCCCCCCCCAAAAAAAAAAAAAAAAAAACCTCCGTGGCAGCCGGGAGTTGGGGGAAGGAGGGAGGGGGGGGGGGTGGTTGCTCAAATATGTTGATCTACTTCCCACCTCATCGGATATCGGCACACTTTGCTTGGTAGCAGAGACAGTATAGTTAGTAAAAAGCTTGGGAAGGAGGGGGGGGGGGGGGGGGGGGGGGGGGGGCTAAAAGATGCTGGGCCCAGATGCTGTACTACTCTCCACTTGGTATAAGCACACTCTACTTGGCAGCCAAGGTAGCTGGGGAGGGAGGGGGGGGGGGGGGGGGGGTGCTGCTATAATTAAGATGCCTTCCTTTTGCTACTCGCACAGACAAATCAAACCCGGGCAGAGACAGGAAGAATCTGTGACCAAACAAAAACTCTTGGAAATGACCGCACTGCCAGATTGCACAGATTTGCACCATTTTTCTCAAAATTTTCCGGGGGGGCATGCCCCCGGACCCCCCTAGAGGGGCGTGCCTGCTTCGCAGGCACGCACTCGTGGCTTCGCCACTTCGATGAGAAGACCCTAAAACAATTTTAAGCACCCCCCCTCAAAAAACTTTGATCCGGCCCTGTCCAAGTAATCCAGAGTATTGCGTACAGGGATCAAAGCAACATACCATATCAAGAGAGCACATTTTGTCCGATCTCTGAATCAAAGTCTGGTAATAAGGGGGCTCTCTCCATCACAAAAGGTTTCTTTTCTCCCGTCAGGTGTGGCACAAATTGACTTAAACGTGCTGCTTGACTGTTGTGAGGCGTTCTCGCATTTGCTGCAACTCTTGTTTTTGTTAAATACTTAATGCAGCCGTGAGTTCCAATGGAAGGAAAACATAGTTTTTCTTTCTTTTTTTAATAGACAGGTGTCTCGTGCTGCTGAAGGAGTTGATGGATTGGGTTGAGAACCCAGCTTTGTGACAGAGTACGTAAAGAATGCTATTGCCATCAAGGGTACTGACTGAAATTCTCTTTTTGCAGTCAATCTAGAGGATAATGGATTTTTAATCATCCAATTCTGTTGAAGTCGACGCCTGTGAGCACATTGAAACCTTCAAAAGGTGTGATAGCCTTTGCTGTCATCACAATTCTGTTGCATTTCGGTGGAGTGGAGCGCAATCCTGGACCAGGATACGAAGAAATGACCAATGCGCTTTCGTCGATGAAGGACGAGATCTTATTGGATGTGGCCTGAGCCCTTTCACCGGTCCTCGACGTAGTCACAGCCAGCTACAAGGTAACGTTCTACCAATTCTCGGTAGAGAGTTAAGAATTCTGATTTGGAACTGTGACGGACTCATTTCAAAACTCAAGAATCCAGATTTTTATAGATACCCGTCAGATTTTTCTTTTATATGTCTAAACGAGACCTACCTTGAATATTTTGATGCCTCTATATGTCTACCACAGTTTGAATGTAACGTTTCACCAGCCAAGAAAAGGGAGAAGGTCACGAGGGGTGATTTGCTTCCTGAAGACACTTGGCCCTTATTGCAAGTTGTTAGATTTTTGTTATGACAATAGTGGATAAAAATTTACACGGAACCGCTAGGAATACAATGTTTGGTGCTTATGTTCCGCCGCAGGTATTATGAATATTATGAACATGTAGATGATTGCGATGGTATTGCTTATGTTGAAAAATGTGTCACTGAGGTTCTGAATGTGCATGATGACTGTTGTGTCATGTGTGAAGATTTAAACGCTCGCACAGGAACTTTGAATTGTTGTGATCAAACCGATGTGTTTGACTTACGGTTCGATGGTTTGGAAAATGCAAGATTATCTCAAGACCATAGGTTGAACGATTTTGGTAGATCATTGATATCTCTGTATGTTGCCCTTGAACTGTCTATTCTAAATGGGTGCATTGTTGGGGATGATATCGGAAGATTTACTTACTCATTTCACAATGGTAATAGTGTCATAGATTACGTCATTGTTTCCTGGGATATTTTACCTATTTGCGAGTCTCTGACAGTGAATGACTGTATTCTCTCGCCACACATGTACCTACAACGGAAATTATTTTGTAATTTAGAAAGTGACATGTCAGCTTCGTCATCGTCTCGTATAAGTATTGACAAAGTTGTTTGGGACGAGAAGATGACAAACGTTTATGTTGATAATGTCAGACGGAACTTGACAGAGTCTAGCTTGGATTTTATCTGTGAAAGAGATGATTTTCCAGTTAATGATGCAGTAGATACCTTGACAATGTGTGTTAGACAGGCAGCAAACTTTCTGAAAAAAAGACAGTAGTGCTCAATATATATCAAAACAGGAAAGAGTGGTTTGATAGTGCTTGTTTCAGGGTAAGGAGAGAAGTTCGCCGATTACTGAGGAAATATACAAAGTCTCTCTTACCTGAGGATAAGTCGGAATACATAATGGGAAGAAGAGAATATAAAATGCTGTTTAAAGAATAGAAAATGACTTATGCGCAGAAATAATTGTCAACGCTTGTTGACAAATTTGGTGACCCTAAGCGTTTCTGGAGACAGATAAAGGTGCTTTGCAGAAAGAGAAGAACTATGAGTGACATTTCGCTGGAAACATGGGATCAACACTTCAGATCACTTTTTGCTTCAAACAAAGTAGCGTTAGATGACAACACGGCTAGTGTATACCCCGATGATAGCAATCTAAACGATCGAGTCATCTGAGGTGCACGCGGCTATTGGTCGATTAAAGCCAGGAATATCACCAGGTGGTGACGAAATCCTCAATGAGATGGTTAAAAGTGCGTGTGGAATCATTGTCCCTTACCTTACCAGACTCTTCAACAGAATATTTTCATCTTGTGAATTCCCTTCGAGCTCGACTGAAAATGTCATAGTTCCTTTTCACAAGAAAGGCAATACCACTGATCCAAATAATTACAGGGGTATATCTCTGACGAGCACATTGTACAAGATTTGCAGTCAGATACTTACTAACAGACGCAGAGAATGGGCAGATGAACACGACTTGATCGGGGAAGGCCAAGCTGATTTCCGGAGGGGATATTCAACTCTCGACTTCATTTTTGTCTTGCACGGTCTCATACAGAGATATATACATGTATTTCCAGGAAAAGAAAGCTGTACGTTGCCTACATCGAATATAGGAAAGCATTTGACACTGTCAAAAGAAATGCGTTGTGGTCGATCTTGCCATTATGGAGTGCGTGGGTGCATAGCAGAAACTTTGCAGTCCATGTATCGTCATGTACAATTCAGAGTGCGTTGTGATAAGGGGCTCACTAGTTGCTTTGATTGTCATTCGGGGCTGAAACAGGGTTGCAATCTCAGCCCCCATCTGTTTCTATACATAGCGGGTGTTGTAGCCAAAGAGGTAAACAGAGACAGCAAACATGGAGCCCAGTTAATGCCAGATTTTGAAGATGTTTTTATATTGATGTTTGCAGACGACATAGCTTTGATTGCCGACACTCCTATCGGCTTACAGAACCAATTAAATGTACTTAAATGTTTTTCGAATCGAGTTGGTTTACAGGTAAATGTAAACAAAACCAGGATTGTTGTGTACAGAATGAGCGGCCACCTTGCCAAACATGAAAGATGGTTTCTGAGTTCAGAAAGACTAGAAGTTGTGAATTATTACCGATATCTAGGGATGTTGATGTCAACCAAGCTTAGCACTAATGTTGCTCTTACAGACCTCGCTTTTAGGGCAAAAACAGATTGATTCAAGTTGTCAAAGGGCTCAGAAAAATAAGAAATGTTAATCCACATGTTTTCTTCAAGGTCTGTGATATGCAAATACAGCCTATTTTGTTGTATGATGCGGAAATCTGGGGATTAGATGACTGTCAAATTATTGAAAAAGTACATATACAGGCTATGAAACAATTCTGTAATGTACCAACAATGACGCCCAATGTAATGTTGTATGGCGACTGCAGGACGATACCCTTTGTACATTAGCGCAACAATGCGATGTGTAAAGTATTGGTTAAAACTTCTTAGAATGGAGTCATATAGGTATCGTCTTAAATTGTTTAAGATGATGCTGCGAGATGTGGACAAGAGACACAACTGGGCTGGTAAAATAAGATCCTTTTTGCTTGATAACGGCTTTGAAAATATATGGGATGCACAACTTGTACAAAATGAACAACATTTCACCAAAAATGTTGAGGGAAAAGTTTTTTCGCAACTACGATGGTAAATGGGCTTCACTTTTAAACACCAGTGAGAGGTATACATTCTACAGACAAATAAAAACAGTACGTGATCTAGGAAGCTATATGCATGCACTTGACAAACGGGTGTTCAGAGATGTGACGACAAAGTTTCGAATGGGAGTTTCGGAACTATACTGCCACAAAGTCAGATATGCAGAAAATGCTCAAATATGTCTATCCTGCAGGGAAGAGGAAGAAACCGAAAAATGAGGATATTGGAATAAGATTTTTGAGATCTTGCAAATAAATTTATGGACACAGCGCCATGGTCGATCTATTTTCCTCGGAGGACCCAGAAACAAATAAAAACCTCAGTATGTATCTCCTACACGCATTCAAAAGGAGATCAGGCGCTTGTGCATATTTCGATCTCGATGAAGAAGTTTTTACCTGAAATTGTGTTACAGATGTTCTTCCTACTGTATGATGATATATTAAGATGTATTACAAGTGAAATGGGCTCGAGGCCTATTCAATAAAGTAGGCTATCACACACACACACACACACACACACACACACAAAACATGCACACGCACACACACGCATGCGCGCACACTTGGTAGTAAATTAATTGTAGGAAATTCCGAGAGATTGTTATAATTTGAAATTTAGGCAGTTTGTGAAAATACTTATTTTCCAAATTTACCAATACGTTATTGCCACTTACAGATGATTCACTTTATTCATTGCACTGAAAACTTGATGTAATGAAAAATGCACGCTGTATGTTGAGCTACATAGAAATTGGCCTCCACCAAGTAAAACTTTTCTAAAACCATATGATGTTAACGTACTTGAAGCAAATAACCTGCAGTAGTCTCGATATTATAATATTGAAATACATACCGTGAAGAAATGGACGCTTGTTCTGAATGGAAAAACGAAATTAATAGTCCTTCAGAAAATGAATTAAAATGCATTTGCCCATTTTCTGCGACAGTCAAAATGTATTTAAAATGAGACTGTCATTTTATTGGACGACATGTGACGAAGGAGAATCTCCGATTAATTGTTAGTCTACTCGAGAAGTCGACGTTTGGTTAAAGCGCCTCATTCTGTCTTGTAAACGCCGTTTCCCATTTCGCCGTTTCCCATTTCGCCGTTTCCCGTTTTGCCGTTTCCCGTTTCGCCGTATTAATCAAGTAAGTGTCACTTTGCCGTAAAAGTGAGATACATAGAAATCAGTAAAAGTGAGAGATATAGCGCTCATCTCAGACCGCACACGCCACTCCGCCTGACTGACTTCGCACGCCCGGGGAGTTATGCTAAGATCCGGCCGCGTTAATGTATCTGCGTTTTGTGACAAACGTCTTGCGCGGCGGTACTGTACTCCATGCACCTTAACGGTCCGCGTGATTCGGGTGTAATCTTAAGCTAAATGACGTTCCGAATATTTCCGACTTTGACCATTTCAGCAACGCCAATAAACATCGTTTAGCGCGGTCTCGTTCTCGTTCAAATGCCGAGCTTTCAAACTGGGGTACTCTGTCCGCCCGGATGTGCTCTGTCCGCCGGGTGTCCACGAATGTTTCCGACTTCGACCATTTCAGCCCCAGTACGGCGAACCGACACTAAAGAGGACGGCGAAATAGCACTGGATCGCCTTAAGAAATAAATTGACGAATACGGCGATTTGACACCCATACGGCGAAACGGGAAACGGCGAAACGTTACCCAACCCGACGAACATAACAAATCACAAGTCTTGCACATATGCTTCTCTTACTTCAGTCTCTAAAATCAGATTCTTTCAAGATAAATTCACACAGGCATTCAAATAATGGCGACGAGGGATTGGTCTGAAATACACTGACAATTGTTTCCTTTTAAGGTCTGCTAAAAAGAGAAAGAAAAAAATCACTTTGATGAAAAGCCGTGTTGCAACGCGGCGGGATATCTGCGCACAATGCAGTACCACTCTGCCTGTTGATTTAAGACGCGTATGGACGTGTTTTTAAGTATTTCAGGGCTGATTATTAAACAGCACGTAAGCATTGTTGATAATACACTGTTTCTACCAATAGTACGCATAAGGAAATAATCTGTCCACATTTTGTGCATCTATATTCTAGAGATAAACATTTAAATACATTTGGGCATTGGTGACTATGTAAAGTTTCCACCCCTTGGAGCACGTTTGAAAATGTTTTTGTTCGTGTTTCGTGGGCCAGTATTTCTGAGATAAACATTGAAAGGTATAAGCATTATTAATTCTGTAAAGTTTCTAAATATTAGTACCCACGTGGAAGCATTTTGTTCATATTCCATTATATATATATATATATATATATATATATATATATATATATATATATATATATATATATATATAAGCCTTATTTTAATAGATAAATTGTGAAAAACGTGTGACCATTGGTTACCATAACACTTTGTAAAGTTTTCACCTAAGAGTACACATGTAGAACTATTTTTGTCCATATTTTGTAGGTCAGTAATTCAGTGATAAACAGTGACAGACATTTGAGCACTGGTGTCCATATGAGGTTTCCATGTGTTACTAAATATATAATGTGATCCAGCAATATATATATAAAGTCGAATGAGAAAATTTGGATTTATTTGTATTGTCACGACTCAGACGGGTTTATTTTTTCATTTTGGGTTCGTATGGGTGGTTTTGTTATTTCAGTATATTTCCCTTCGAGGTAAGAACTGTCCCATCATGTCTCTGCACGATTCATAAGGGGCATAAAACTAGGGTCATCGTTACTTTTTTCCGTTTGTTCTAATTGTAGCGATTTGTGTGCTCGTTTGAGTTACAAAGTTTGATAGGCCGTAAAACTCCATCTATCCATCTTACTAATAGAAATATTTCGCTGAGTTAATGGCTAGATTTTCTCAAGGTTGGTGTAGAAAAAAGGCTCGGATACCTCCAGAAAGTAAAATAAAAAACAAAACAAATAAAGGAATTCCTTCATCAGTCACTAATTTTTGTGTTGTCTTGCGTGACTTGTAAGTGTAATGTAATTTGAAAACGCAATTTTTTTTGCTGGTTTGTTCTGCTCTTAAGTTTCTTTGGTACGTTGCGGGGCGCATGTCGCTGGCTGTTTTGATGTCAAAGTCTTGTCAGCAAGCAGATCGGTGCTACCGGATTTGGAGGCTAGGTCAGTCTGTCGAGAGTTTTCTCTCGGTGCTCTGTTTTTGGGCGGTGCTGTTCACGGGGTTTTGTGGCAGTGTTGGGTATTGCTGGGGCAGACATGGGTGATTTATTCGCTGGTTTGTGTCTCCTGGTTTTGGAGGCATGTTCAGGAGCGGTTGTATCGACGTTCCTGGGGGGTGCATATTGTCACCTGTCCAGACTGGACCTGAGTCTGAAGCCCTCCTGACATGAAGTCTGTCTTCTAGCCATCTTTTCTGGGTCTGGGAGGTAGTTCCCTACCTCGTAGTTTATCGCTGAACTTTTGGGCCTCTGGCACTGTCTTGTATATTGTCTCGTTGTGTGTGGGCCTTTTTTTCTCAGGGTTTCTTTTGGTAATAGTTGTATTTGTAATAATAATCTCTTTTGTAGAATGAGAGAAAGTAATATGTTATTTTAAGGTGTATGTCTGTGTTGATTCAATTGTTTCCCGTTTCATCCTGTTCGTGGCGTGTTTGTTCTTAAATGTTATTAGTGCCTGTGGGGGGAATTCCTTTATTTGTTTTTGTTTTTTACTGTCTGGCGGTGTCCGAGCCATGCAACACTTACACCAACCTTGACAAGTATCACGAAAAACTACAAAACTCAAACTTTGAATTGTGCCAGAATTATACAAATAGGAGAATTTAGAATGAAGTCATCGTCGATTGTCGACTATCCGCAAATCAGTCGTTTTGAGAAAACAGCCTTTGAAGTTGACAGGGGCAGTGAGTGTAAAAAGTCCTCAGCTAGGAGGATCAAAGGCGCTTCACATAGTTATTTGACAACAGGATTAAACGTGAGTGTGCAGAGCAAACAGAGAAAGGACTGATGATTTAAGATTTACCTAATACACACCAGTTACAATGCAGCGAGGTACTTTTCAGACCACACTGAAATGTGAGCACTTCTGATAAACTGTGAATTAAACAACCTTTTAGGCTGTAATTATTGTTAGAAATATCGGAGATACCAGAAAAATTGGTTCCAGAAGAAAGAAATAGCGAAATGTCAGTTTTGACAAAAATTAGGTCAGAAACGATTCTCGTTTGATGGTTTTTCGCTCCAGCGACCTTATGTGGCGTTTGGTGGATCAGGTTACAAACACCTGTCCCAAGAATGAAATCATGGCCATGAAAGAGCGCTGTATCACACGTTCTACGCTCGGGGTATTGTGTTTACTCTGTGTGTGTGTATGTGCGTGTGTGTGCGCGCGCGCGCGCGCGTGTGTGAGCGTGTGTGAGTGTGTGAGTGTGTTTGTGAGCGTATGTGAGTGAGTGTGTGTGTGTATGTGTGTGTGTGTGTGTGTGTATGTGAGAGTGTGTGTGTGTAAGTGTGAGTGTGTGTGTGAGCGAGTGTGAGTGCGTGTGTGTGTATGTGTGTATGTGTGTATTCTGTGTCCATGTGTGTGTGTGTGTTGTGTGTGTGTGTGTGTGTGTGTGTGTGTGTGTGTGTGTGTGTGTGTGTGTGTGTGTGTGTGTGTGTGAAGGAAAACAGACAAACGTATCTGTCGGTTCTGATTACTCTTCAACAAATGAACGTACGAAGAAAAACAGGCATGGAGTAAAAGCACAGATGAAAAGAAGTGTTGATCTGCAATTAAACGAACAAGCTAATTCTAACAGATAAAACCCAATCGTACAATTGCCCTTCAAGTACGGTTTTATCAGATTGACTCGGTATGATTCAGGTGATATTTCACCAAAATGTTGTGCACCTGTGCAATAATTCAGACATTTTTGGCAGAGTGGAAAGCCGAATTTGAAATTATTTCATCTTTAAACTTATGGCTTGACTCATTATAGCTCCAGACATCAGTTTCTATTTGTTTTTCTCCCCTAGAGTCCAAACATAGGTAACTAAGAATGCATTATTCCATCTGTAAACACCATCTTTTTATCTTTGGCATCCAATTTATGTTACCATCTCTTCTTTTGCTTCAACACTTCTGCATGTCCCCTTTGAGATATTGCTGCAGACTCTTTCGGTATGTGTACGTAAATTCAGGAATGTGTAAGGGACAATAATATAATACATATTTCTAGAAAATGATACCTGCATCTGTGGTCGCCTTAGTCCAAAGTGATCATTATATGGAGAGCATCTTTGATCTCAGTCGAGAATTCTTTCCGCGATCAAGTGACAAACAAGCGTCAGACCACGCGGCCAAGCAAATGTCTATGGGTCCATCTAAAAGCCTCCGTTATCAACAACATCTGTCTTTCCACCCGTCCTTCCCCACATCTCCCTGGTATTTTTGGTGACGGTGAAACGGGGCGTGGAATGATGGCCATCTAGTCACGCGTGGCCGCCCGTAATACGTCTCATTCCGCCTTAGACTTAACCCTCCCGCTCTCCCCACCCCACCCCGATGTATCTCTTCTCTACCCTCTCCCCTTGCGTGTCAATCCTACCCTGCCACCCTATGCCAGCGCGGAACACACCTCAACTCCTCAGTTTAGTAGCCCTTCATCTCAACTCCATTGCGCATTTGTACCCCGCCTGACAACCCTAACCGCCAACAAGAATGCGTTTCCTGCTGCCGTCGCCACCTGACGCAACAGCAAACAAACAGCCTCGTTCATCTGTCTGCTACGAGGACGTGCAGACAGTTTCTTGAATTGTTCATTTCGATCACAGCAGACTCAGGGTTTGAGGCCATGCCTGATCCAGATGTGAACGTGTCTAGTGTGGGTGTCAAGGTATCCTTGCTGCGGGTAACTAGGCTGCTGTCTAAGGCCGCGATGGAGGCAATGTTGTTGCTACTGCTGCTGGTCTGGCCGTCGCCAGGATCGGCCCTTACCCTCTATCCAAATGGAGCTTCCCACGGTGACACGATTCTGGCTGCCATTGATGAATCCATAAGCTCAAGGATAGATCTGCCTCCCTCCACCATTTTCGATCGCCAAATCTCCAACGCATATGTGAGTAGTTTTTTAATATTGCATTTTCAAAAATACTTGAATATACACAGACCGTTGCTTTAGCAGGATCGCCTTTCAGTAGTCATGCACTAATCACTTTCAAAATGACTCTCTCTCTCTCTCTCTCTCTCTCTCTCTCTCTCTCTCTGAATATTGGTATTGTTTCTCGCTGATTATATTGTTCAAATAATATAATAATACACAGTACTGTCCTAGGCCAGCACTATCAGACTGACAACCTGAAAAGTGCATCCGAAAGACTAGATTTGGATGTAAACCTTCAGAAAACTAAAGTAATGACTTTTTTTAATGGGGGACATATTGCTGCACACGAATACTATATATGACTGAACAGACGGATACGTCACTACAAGGATAAGTTCCAATGTTGCTTTGGTTGAATTAGCTTCTTAAGAGAAGGCAGCTAGACCCAGATCAGTAGGGATATGAAGAAACTCACCTACGTAGCTCCTTATTTTTCTTCAAGATGCTTGAATGTCAAGTGCAACTCGTTTTAATTTATGCATCCAAAGTTTGGGAATTGAGCAAATGCAACAAAATTGAAACTGTCCGTTTTTGAGGTCTTGAATAATTTTAATATGTATGTAAACCCCCCAAATAATGATTTACGGTGACACGGGACGATGTATTCAATCGGTTAACGCAGCAATGAGAGTCGCTAAGTGCTGGCTTAAAATTCTGAACATGGACGAAGTAAGATTACCAAAACCGGTGTATGAAATGCTTTTGAAATACGCGGAGCTAGGGAACAATCTGGGCATACAGGCTCTGTGCTACGCATTAGGGAAAACGAATAGTTATTTATGTGGGGAAGTCATGTTATTGAGAGCGAATCCTCTTTCTTGTCGTTTAGAAAAGATTCGGATGAAAACATAAACAAAGAAAAATGGGCATGGGAGCTGAATGCAGTATACAGGACTTTAAAGTCTACATTAGAGCAGCTGTGCCACAGAGACGGTTTCTGTCACCATTCTGTGTGCCACAGAGACCACCCAGACGGTTTCTGTCACCATTCTGTTCCACAGAGACCACCAGGACAGTCTTTGTCGCCCATCGGACACGTGATCTAACCAATTCTCAAACACTACGCCCGCCATCTGAATTAGGAAGAGGGTTCTGGGATAGTATTACCTTACGTAAAAAGTAGTCCCAACCAAAATACCTTAAAAAAATCAAGCGGTAAAACTGATATGTACATCCATAAATACAGAGAAACGAAACAATATTTAGATCATTGTGTCCATTTGTCATGAGGGGAGGAGGTTGATTGCCACATTTTGGTCCGATGTCCTACCGCGAGTGATCTGCGAGCTATGTACTTAGTTCCACATGTCACTGAGAGGTGCAATGCTTTCGTTCATTTCTGGAAGCAAAGAAATAAACGATATTACGAGATGTGTACACCTACCTGTATCACAGAAAGTGCTGTAAAAGAGATTAATTGAGTCGAGTGTTAATGAAACAATTTGTGTAGATTCTGTATTATCAATTTGTATTGGGCTGCAGGCCCTGTCAGTATGTCAGTATGTCAGTATGTCAGTATGTCAGTCAGTATGTCAGTATGTCCGTCTGTCCAGTATGTCAGCTATCAGTATGTCAGCTATGTCAGTACTGTTCAGCTATGTCAGTATGTCAGTAATGTCAGTATGTCAGTATGTCAGTACTGTCGTATGTTGGTCCAGTATGTCAGTATGTACAGTATGTCAGTATGTCGTATGTCAGTATTGTCGAAAGTATGGTCAGAGTATGTCAGTATGGTCAATATAAAAGTTCCATATCCCCCCTCTCTCCACTCTCTAACGGTACTCTCCTCTCTCTCTCTCTCTCTCTCTCTCTCTCTCTCTCTCTCCTCTCTCTTTCTCTCTCTTTCTCTCTCTTTCTCTCACTCTCTCTCTCATTCTCTCTCTCTCTCTCTCTATCTCTCTCTCGCTCTCTCTCTCTCTCCGAGCTCTCTCTCTCTCTGCTCTCTATCTCTCTCTATCTCATCTCTCCTGTTATTTCTTTTTTCTTCTTTTCCTCTCTCTCTCTCTCTCTCTCTCTCTCTCTCTCTTTCTCTCTCTCCTCTCTCTCTCTCTACTCTCCTGTCCTCCTGCTCCTGCTTTTCTTTTCCCACTCATTACCCTCCACCACCACCCACACCCCTCCTCCTGCTCCTGCTCCTCCTTTTCTGTTCCCACTCATAACCCTCCACCACCACCCACACCCCATCCTCCTGCTACCTGCACTCCTCAGTTTCATTTCCCACGCATTACCCTCCACCACCACCCACACCCCTCCCCGTGCTCCGGCTCCTCCTTTTCTTTTCCCACTCAGGACATCTACACAACCACACAAACCCTCCTCCGCTCCTGCTCATACCTTTACTTTCCCACTCATTAACCCAACACCACCAACCACCCTCCTCTGCTCCTGCTCTCCGTTTCTTTCCCCATCATTACCCTCAACACCACACACACCCCTCCTCCTGTTCCTGCTCCTCCTTTTCTTTCCCACTCATACCTCCACCACCACCTTGCCCATCACTCCCGTCATCATCACTCCAGAGTTCCATTTGCTACATCACCGTCGTTTATGTGGTCGTGTCGTGTCCATCACTAAACTGATTAGGGATGGCATTGGAATAAAAATAAAAGACCCGTGGACAGCAACCACCAAAGTCATTTTCGTTCGTGAGTACAGATGGGCCCTGAGTAGAATAGGGATGCACGTATCGTACGTAGAAGGTACAGTCGCTATGACCCGAGAAAGAGGGTAGTAGAGCTCCCGCCAGGATGCAGACCCGCCGAGTCACAAGGAACTGGCGGTGCTCTTTCTGTCCTCTGTGGGGGCCACGGAGGGCTCACGAGGGACCGCAGAAGTACTGCACCGTCCTAACTGGAGCTGGGAGGCGCGGACGCTACCCCCCCTTGGTCCTACGTCGCCACCATACGAACGGCCCGTGTCTTCGAGCGCCATCTGTACTCACGGAAAGAACATACTTTGGTACGGTTGCTACTGCGTGCGCACGGTTGCTTTATATATTTTCGAAGCAGTATTCGACCGACCCCGGCACGCTGCAGTCTGTACTAAATGAGATGATGAGAAACGCTTTACACTACAGTAGTCTTTGATTATGCTGAAGTCTGACCGTTAATCCAGCTGACGTCCATGAACCAAAAATATCCCATTGCTGACCAGTTATATTTGAACTAAATGAATTTTTGGAAAAACTTTCAACTTTCCCCTAATGAGAACGACCCAAAGGTTTCTGTCCCCATGATTCTATCCTTTAGCGTTTATCGACAGAAACCAGCACTGTCCATGGGGATAAAATTGACAGTTCCTCCACATAATGATCGACCAAACAGAAGGAAAGGATTATGCCATCTCGGGGGTCCAAACGAAAAGCACTCTTGTCTTGCCACCAGTGCCAATCGCAATTCTGAGCCGCCACACTAGATAAGCACAGAGGATGAATACACATTGTTTATGCTTGGTATGGGGTGTCCCTTTCTGCAGGATGAATACAGGGGGTGGGACGGGAAGGGTCGGGGGGGAGTTGTGAGGTCATGTGGACATGGTTAGCCTGCAGTTATGAGGGGGACACAAGTAGCGATGCTAGACTGACGAGAAACAGTTCACTACGTTACTAGAGACAGTTATTATCGAATATTCAATGACCATAGTCTGGTGTTCTTGGCATTACTTTCTTACCTGCGGCTATCGCATCCTTCACTGTGGAAAGTTCATGAATCAGTTTTTTAATGCTTTAGAACATCGTGTGTAGGTTAACAACATCAACGAGTGAAATGACGTCAGGACAACAAAAAAACAAAAGCAAAAATTTCTTAAACTTGGAGCGTAAATAAGCAACAACACCCAACAAACGACGACGACGATCAACAAGCAACTACGACAAGCGCTTGTAGAGATGGGTTGCGAGGAGACCTCACGCCAACAACAAGCACAGCCACAGTGGTCCCTGTAAGCGCAATAAGGAATCCAGCAGTGGCTTTGGATTTTATCTTTCAGTACGTCGTGGAGGTGTACACAAGATTGACCGCCCAGCCGTGGATTGGCGAAGCCATGGCAACTACAAGCGACAACATTGCACAGCAGTGACGTGGCACATCCACTGCAGCGCTTCAACACCCGTCGCATTGCACCATGTCTCGTTTGTAGTGGTCATTACCGATTAATCGCGATGAGGCTTAGGCAAGGAGGTAGAGCAGGATGGAGATCGCTGACGCGGAGTGCAAAATATGCCGGGCCCCTGGGGCGAATAAAGTTGTGTGCATTCTATGGATTATGTAAATTGCTCTGTCAAAACGAGGCCGATGACGTACGAGCGAGTAATCTCACAAGTGGTATGTAAGTCGGCCATTGTTTCCACTCCGGCCGTCGTGAGTAGACAGGTGTGCCAGCCACCGACACCGAGGACATTGTAAATTCCAGATCTGTTTCGAAACATTTTGGTAGCGGATTTCTTGCCGGCCACTATCACACACGTAGACCACAATGAGAGCTAACAAGATTGAAAACTGCCAGTATAAAAACATAACCACCTTGGCGGTAGATCTCAGAACAGACAGAAAGCACAGGAACAATCACGACTCGAACATCCAGATCGCTCTCAAGGTTAGAGTAGGAGATTGTGTGCACCCTGTAAGCTGTGGAAGGCCAAGAGCTTCAATCAGTCAAGAGAACTGATCAGAAGTAAAAGTCAATATACGAATGTCCGCGAGGCAGATATACGCGATACGTAGGGAGATGTCCGTAGGGGAGACAAGAGCGGTACATAGATAAGTGTTTGATCTGTTGGCAGACCACAGGGGGTTTGCAATCTTATACTGGGAGATTTTTATGGCAAGGCAAGCTTTAGCACAAGTCATGTGCTCCTCGCCGTTCCTGCCTGGTGCGGATTCTCATCGGAAAAAAGTCCTTAACTAATAAAGAGGCCCATTTCTTAGTGTGTACGTGACGATGAGCAAGGTGGGACACAGAGACGTTTCATTGATAAGATAAAGGAAAAATGGAGCACTTCGCTCAGTTACACGGCTTTCAAACGGTTTGAAACTATGATTATGGTGAGGAGGATACTAAAGATTGAGCATAATCCAAATTACCGCATGGAGGAAGATTGGTGTAAGTCAGATTAAGCCGGCTAGGAAAATATTGATTTTCGAGGTGAGAATTTTCTTGTGCAGTGAAGTAAGGAAGGTCACACGATCTCTTTCTTCTCCTGTCTCTCCGCTCGCCCGTCTGGAATTAAAAAAGGAAATGAATTAGCAGAACATATAGTTTGTCAGCCACTTATCAGTTTACAGCAGCAAGAGAAAGTATTTCAAGTCAAAATCGTAGCAGTGTGTTGTTCCACCGCTCATCGATTAGTGGCATTGTTCCTATTTTAAGTGGATACAGTCAGGATGGAGTCAACGATACACATGATGCGGATGGTATCGAAAAGAGACCAAGACAGCCAGCTAGATTCATTTGCGAAGTAGCGGCTAGGGCCGATATTTGTGGACTGAAAGTCCAGGGCATATATTAAAACTCGAATGGAAACTACTCGATGAGACCGGACCTGGCAGCTGAGTACAT
>JAWQFJ010001593.1:125708-135708 GCA_034096865.1 Theodoxus fluviatilis
AGCACTGTCTCGAAACTGAAGAGCGGAGTAAGGCAGGAGTTGCGTCCCTTTCGTTCGCCAGGTTCCGGTTTCTTTCTCAACAATGGCGAACACGCAGGACACTTGCGACGAGTTTGTTTTTGATTCCATGAAAGTGAAAGAACTGAGAGACTATTTGAAAAAACACGGACAAACGCAAAGTGGGATTAAACACACAAAGGCAGACTGCCAGGCAGACACACGAGCACACACAAAACGTGCGGGCGCGTTCACTTTCACACATACAAATTCTACGTATGCTCGTAGAAGCGCACAGTGCGCGACAGAATAAAACTGAACTGCGTGTAGACTACATCACAATACGGACATCTAGAGAACAAAGAGGCAAATATATCACAGGAAAGCAGTTGGGTAAAATGATGTCGGATCAACGTGAAATCTAGACTGGAACGAAATGAAGAATTAGGTACGTGTAGGTCTGGTTGGACGACGGCGTTGTATTTTTTCGACCGCACCACAACTTGCCTCACGGCGAAAGGCGTACACTATCATGGAGAACACTTCATCAAGTCTTCATATGGGCATCGATGTAAGAGAAAATGTTATTGCTTGTGGGCTTGACCTGCGAATGTGGAGCTATTTGCGTAAAGATGTGCATGTTCCTGGTGAACAGACGCAGCTAAATTGAATGACGTCACGCTGGATAAATGATTGTAGTCTGCCTTAGCTGTTTAGCGCCTCTCGCAACCTGGCCATTGAGGAGCGTGTTGGAAAGGACCTTGTTCAGTACAGGCCTTCATTGTTCATCCGCAGACGATGTCGTATTGCATGGAACCAACAGTCATACATTTTCCACGCCAGCCTTTTGTTCATTGAGTAGACTGTTCGTCGTCTACGAAGTGTTGATATATGGAACTACACAAGATTGTGATTAGGTCAGTGAGAAGTGATGATCTGAGATATAAGTCTCTTCAGAATAATCATGTTCACGTGATTTAAACTGAAAGCCCTTCCTCGGCACTGTATTATCGAAGTTCTCGCAGACTTCTACTATGTTCAGCGGTGTCCTGTGTGTACTACTCGGTAGACTGATTAGTTATATTGTTGCTCTCGTATGTGATCAGTGATGACGTTTGCAAACTTTTTTGCACTTTTGCCTTTGCAATTTATTTCGTTTGTCGAGAATTCCCTCACATTAAAGGTTAATTGCACGACAGTATGCAATCACTGTCCTCACAGGTACCCGGTTTTAGTCCCTGGTGGGCCCAAGTAGAAGCAATTAGTTGTCAGACCTTCATCATGGCAATGCTACCGCCCTAATGAGATTCAGTGATGACCAAACTTTGCAGACAAGGGCTGTTCTTTTGTTTCAATGAAAAGGTTTGATATTTGATTTTTGGGGTAGTATTTTACTAAATTCAGTTGCACTCTCAATTTTCAAGCACATGACTATTCATTAAGATTTAAAAAATTAAAAAGAAAAAAGAAAAAGCATTACTTAATAACTAGAACAACTATACATGATGACAAAAGTTATGTCTATAGTATAAAGATAATACAATATACAACATGGATAGTGGGAAGATCTCATGGACATCACAACACAGCAGAAACACAGACTATCACGCAAGATCTAACCTACAATCTCTTGGTAAAGAGAATTGAAGTCCCCTAGTCAAGATCAATGCTATTATGCCTGAATTATTGCTTTAAACTTACCGAACAAATCTTGAAAGTACGATTGGGGAACACGGAAGATACGTTGTTGCTGCTCTTTGGTCCTTGTTTGTGTACGAAATGCTCGGAACACACAAGGGGGTAGTTCACGGTTTTGTAGTCTTGCCTAACCAGCCATGCTCGCCTGCGTATTTTGTTAGTTGGTAGTTTGTGTAGTTTTACAATCCTCCCATCAACTACCTTCCCAGAGTAATTTGAACAGCATACACAGTAAGCTTTTCCTCCACCACAGATCTTTTTACTGCGCGTTGCCATGTTGGCCGCAACCCGGAACCTTTCCTGGCTGTTTACGTATGCTAGCGCAAGGACGGATAACTCTCACTCCCCCGTATTTCGAGACAGTGCTATAGTCCTAGCTTGCGCCAGGAAGACAAATCCACAAAATCCGGCAGTCGTTTTCGAAAAACTTTATTCACGCACTGGTCGATATACAGCGATGCAATCAGCCATCATCAGTACCATAATAACTTCACTCTCGAGACTGGATTATCGGAGGACACAATCGCTGTTTTCCGTGCTCTTACACGTGTCTTCTGTCTCTGTCATGCGCTCTCTCTCCCAGAACGATGTATTCACGTGTGTACTCAGGTGTACACCTCACTCGAGGGGCAAAATTCCATAGAGGACTGATCACTCGATCTATATGGAGGAATTTTTCGCACTTGCTTATATTCTTGGGCGCTCAGCTTTTTCTGTCGTGTATGCTCTCACACTGCTCTGCTTATTATATACGTGCAGCAGGCTCTCTAGAATCATGGAGGACAAACAATAACTGACCAGATCGCCTGCAAGCCGCAAGAATGAGGTCACGTGACGCATCAAAGGGCGGTTGAGCCCTGGCAACGTCACGTGACTAGGAATCAACCTTGTGGAAATGTCTGGAGCCGTATTCAAGAAAAGAGAATAGAGTACTTTATTCAGGAATAGAGGTATTCAAGAATAAAGTGCCATTGAATTGTACGAAGGAAAACCCAATAGCCCTATTCTGGCCTTATTTCGACGAATAGCTTATTCAGTCAGTTCAATCAAAGACTATTCTTACTATATAACTATGTAACTATATACTCCTTGGTTCAATTCAGAATAACGCTCGAGTAATATATTCCGAAATGCCTGCCTTTGTTTAGTGTCGACTGTATCAGAGACGGCAAATTCGAAGAAATCGAATATTTCGAGACCTAAGCCACCCATTTGATAAATATAATGACGTGGAATTAATTAAGACTGATCAAATAAGGGACGACATACAACTCGTCAATCGACATGGAGCTTTGCCACTACTACTGCAAGTTACGACAGCTCTGCGGTTCTACGTGAGTCGAGTGGTTCATTCCAGGGCGTTTGTGGTGAACTGACAGGCATTCACCAGTCTACTGCGAGTCAGACAATAAGCAGATGCACTACTGAAACAAGTTTCAGCCCGAGTCCTACTGCCAACACCAGGGGCGGGTTTCAAAATAGGTAGTCGATCTTGGTCGCAAGATCTTGCTTCGCAGTAAGAGCTAGCTAAAAAAGAAACTACCCAACGTGACGAAGTAATGCGCATGCGTAGACGTCACGACAAGAGGTGAACTAGCCACATTTCAATGGCCGACGTGTTGCCGGTTCATTCAGAAAACGCTCTATTTCGAGATACTAGCAACCCATCCAAAGAAAATATAAGCCATGCACAGCATTAATTTATCAAAGGTGTATGTTGAATGCATTAACAGATCGTGAAACCTCCTACATTTTACACATCGAATGCAGGTCAACGCATCCACGCCGAACTTTTGTCTCGAATCTTAAAAGCTAGGCACCTCTCAAGCTGCCTCGCTCAATCTACGCTCGTCTTCGATTGGCTCGCTAGCAAGCAAAGAATGAAACTGCCCATTCGGCGAGATCTACGTAGATCTACCGAGATCTTCGCATTTTGAAACCCGCCCCAGAATAAGCTGAGAAGACGAAGATACTTTTTTCAGTGGAATGGCTTTCCAAATGCAATTGGAGCCATTGACGGCACCCATATTCGAATTCAAGCTCCTTCTAAACAAGAACACAACTTCGTCAATCGAAAAAAACTACCATTCCATCAATGTGCAGATGAATTTCCAGTGCAATGAAAAGTGTTTTTGTGACTCACTGACACTGCGCTCAAATTGTGTATGCTTGTGTGTGTGTGTGTGTGTGTGTGTGTGTGTGTGTGTGTGTGTGTGTGTGTGTGTGTGTGTGTGTGTGTGCGTGTGTGTGTGTGTGTATGCACGTGTGTGACATCTTAATTCTACTGCACCATGTTCATCTGTCATTTTTACCTTCCTTCTCCCCTTTTTCAACACCACTAATGTGGTCGTTGTTAAGAACATGACAACCCTATGCTGTTTGTAGGCTATATAAGGCCACACCGTTAATAAACACCCATCTTTATAAAGGTATTAAAACTCTCCACGACAGTGGAATCTAGTACAATTCACCTAATCAGTCACACAAAATCCATGAAATCGAGTCCCACTGCCCATCGGCCCGCAAAGGCTGTGTAAAAACTTCAACACGAAAAAGCATAAAGGGCAATAGGGCAAAATTCACATCTCAGTTTCCCTTGTCATCCACAAAGCATTTAGGGATGGATGGATGGATGAGCTCAAGGGCTCATCAGCCTTGAAGGCCACTGAAGGCTACAACGTACTTCCACTGTATAAAAACTTGCAATTAAAAGATTACCTCAGAAGAGGTAAGTGGAGAAATATCAAAAACAATGAAGACATAGCACGACTCATAGACGAGAATAAAACTCAGAATCTATTAAAAAGTTATCAGAGCAAGAGGATCTTTAAAAATGTCCGATAGACTGCTCGACCCACTCCGTAGATGAGCAAGTCGAGGACACTCCATCACTGCATCAGAACGTGCCGCATAGTGAGCCTGCACTGGCAGGTACCCGTATTGTGCGGCGTGTTCCCAGAATTAAAAGCGTGTCGATCTCTCAACCCACAACTCCTCAAGAAGTGCAACTTCTTCCGCATGCGCCCAGTTCGCCTTTCTTGGTCTTTTGGTGGGAACTGCCATTCGTGTACAATCTTTTTCTTGTACTGTACAATGCTTAGCAGCCGAGTTGATAACAAACAACTTAACAGGAAGTGTGTTTAAGACGTTTACGCATGCGCGGGAAATTCCCATAGCGTGGTCGAATAGTTATTCCCTCAAGAGCTAAAGGCTTGTTCAGGAGTACGAAGCGCTGCATGATCGCTTCATGTTGGCAATTGAGCACTCTTTGTATCTCGTGAACACCTACAGATTTAGTGCAGCGCTTCACTTGTTAAAGGGGAGGTAAATCTTCTGCACCGCATGTTGTGTTGCTAGACGCTAAGAAAGTGTTTCCTTTGCCACAGACATCGTTTATGCACGATTAAATGTATTCTGCACGAATAAAGTCCACTATTGTGTCATCCTTACTTGCCATTACTCGCTCATACAGAGCGCTTGGGGCAAATAAAGCCCGTTCCAGTCCCAAAATGATGTTTCTGATGATAATTTTACGCATCGACGGCCAGTGCGGGATCGAAGACGCCATTTTGAAAATCGTGTGAATCACCTCGGATCTGTGATACACAGCGCTGCTCAGCGCTGAGTGAACCACGCCCCAAAAGTGCTGTTCAGGAGTGAAATATGTGCAGCGCTATGCAGCGCTTCGCAGCGCTGCGCCTCCTGAACAAGCCTTAAGTTTCCTGCATACCAAAATCACGTTCCAGAATACAGGGGAAGAAACTATTCCTATTTTGTGTTATTATGGAATAAAGTTATTCTTTTTTCTTGCATAAGTCCCCTGGTGTATAATCTCGAAGATACTACGATGTTCTAGTATATTCCAGCATATTCACAACAATCAATTCTGTTTCTTTGCAGGTCTATGACGACGGCGCTATTTCGCTACTCAATCAGAGCTCCAGTGAATTCTGGCTAAGCCACCCCAATCTGTCAGTGCCGACCATCTGTGCCTTCTGTGCTGATATAGATCTCACCTCGGGAGGCAGCACAACCTACCGCGTAGCCACTTTACCCAACATGACGTCATTCAGTCACGTGCTGCCTTCTGACTTCACACCAGAGTGGGGACTGGTGGCCACCTGGGTCGACGTCAGGCCCTGGGGTAACTCGAATGCGGTCAGTATTGTCTGAGAGTCCCAACTAATCACTGCCCTCACCTGACTAGTGGAATGATGTGGACTGTTGCTACCTTTTAGAGATAAGGAGTGTGCAAGTGGTGAACGCTATTTCTTCAAACCCGACCACGACCACGGCCATCACAACTCATCACTACCACTTGTTATATTAGAAGAAGCACAATAGATCAGGAGATCTTCAACCACACTTTGATTCCGTGTACTCTTTGTTTCATTATTTTTATCTACGGATTATTCTTTCGCGGACTGGCATTGTTGGATCAGTCACCTTTTCCCAGCACACACCAGCGAGAACAAAGTTATTCTCTGGCGTACCAGAATGGGTCACCTCATGCCATCCTCGCATTGGAAGTAATTTATTGTTCCTCTCATTTCTTTTACCCCTATCTTTTGAGTAAAACGAGCAAGACGATATCATATGTAACTCCTGTTACATGACGGCGCTCGTGTCTAGGGGTTTTCATTACCGTCCTGTAACCTTCACTCACCTCCCGTGCAATCGAGTAACAGAACAGCACAAAATAGACAAGTGGGCAGATTGAAATTTTAAAAACAGCTTTAATAATGACTACTGATGGGCAACAATTTTTCTCATCACAATACCTTAATAGTAATGCTAAGCCAGCCAGCCTTTTATCAAATCTTTACTTAACTGAAAGGAGAGCTAATATCGGAGTTTGATGCGAGCATTCGAGTATGTGACGTCAGAATCTTTCGACCTCGGCCTTTTCTGCTGAGCTTGAACGATTTCATAATGGCGGGATGACGATTGGCAGGCATGGCAGGGCCCGAGGATGGGGGCCTGCCTTCATCCTGGCCTCCGTGTTCTTGGAGAGGGGGAGGGGGGGGGGGGATTCTCATGATGTAGCAGGCTCAGGAGTTTCGATTGGTCGGTTTCTTTAATTACTTTTAAAGCACGTTACCATTAAACGTAGAGGGTTTTGGAGGCCCTCTTTGGAAACATGAATCCCCAAAATGATTTCACATTCAATTAAATCCCTCTTGATCGAATAGACAACTTCATAAAAGCATTAGGGTCGAAAATCCATTAATAACAATAGGGAGATAACCATCACCAGTCATAGAGGAAGGTCAAGGGAATCCCAAAATATATGTCGTCTGCTACCTCGTTACACGCATGGGTATAAATACCGACGTTTAATACAGATATCAAACTAAGACATACAAGTGGCGCACTCTAGTGTGAAGCATTTAGAGCGCCTTCTGAGATGCTGTAGCTGCTGCGCGACCTTGACATGAACTTGACCTCTGCCACTGGGTGAAACGTCACGAAAGATTGTGTATAAATGATTTTCGACTCTAATGCTTTATTATGTCGTTTCTTCGATCAATAGAGATACATTTGAGTGTGAAATAATTTAGGGGATTCGTGCATTAAAAAAGGGCCTCCAAAACCCTATACTTTTAAGGATAAGTTGCTTTTAAAGGTATTTAATAAAACCAACCAATCAAAACTCTTGAGGCTGCTACATTGTAGCAGAGACGAAGCAAAGAATGCAGGGTAAGACTCGCTCTTCGCCGCTCCACGTGTTTGTGGTGGGGCGTCCGCGTTACCCCTGGGGACTGCAGCCTTGGAGGTTAGCGTTACCCCTGGGGACTGCAGCCTTGGAGGTTAGTGTTACCCCTGGGGACTGCAGCCTTGGAGGTTATGGGCAGGGGGTAATTGCATACCGTAATTGTGTTGAGAGAGAGAGAGAGAGAGAGAGAGAGAGAGAGAGAGAGAGAGAGAGAGAGAGAGAGAGAGAGAGAGTGAGAGAGAGAGAGAGAGTGTGAGTGAATTTAGTGGAGTGGAGTGGAGTGGGGTGGGGTGGGGTGGGGGTGGGGTGGGGTGGGGGCAGTGGGGTGGGGTGGGCTGGGGTATGGTGGGGTGGGGTGGGGGGCAGTGGGGGCGGTGGGGTGGGGGCAGTGGGGTGGGGGCAGTGGGGTGAGTGCAGTGAGGTGAGTGCAGTGAGGTGAGTGAGTGCAGTGGGGTGACTGAGTGCAGTGGGGTGGGTGAGTGCAGTGGGGTGGGTGAGTGCAGTGGGTGGGTGAGTGAGCGCAGTGGGGGTGAGTGAGTGCAGTGGGGGTGGGTGAGTGCAGTGGGGGTGGGTGAGTGCAGTGTGGGTGGGTGAGTGCAGTGGGGGTGGCTGAGTGCAGTGGGGGTGGGTGAGTGCAGTGGGGGTGATTGAGTGCAATGGGGGTGGGTGAGTGCAGTGGGGGTGGGTGAGTGCAGTGGGGGGTGTGAGTGCAGAGGGGGTGGGTGAGTGCAATGGGGGTGGTTGAGTGCAGTGGGGGTGATTGAGTGCAGTGAGGGTGGGTGAGTGCAGTGGGGGTGGGTGAGTGCAGTGGGGGTGGGTGAGTGCAGTGGGGGTGGGTGAGTGCAGTAGGGGTGGGTGAGTGCAGTGGGGGTGGGTGAGTGCAGTGGGGGTGGGTAAGTGCAGTGGGGTTGGTGAGTGCAGTGGGGTGGGTGAGTGCAGTGGGGTGGGTGAGTGCAGTGGGGTGGGTGAGTGCAGTGGGGTGTGTGAGTGCAGTGGGGTGCAGTGGGGTGCAGTGGGGTGCAGTGGAGTGGAGTGGAGTGCAGTGCAGTGGGGTGCAGTATAGTGGAATGCAGTGGAATGCAGTGGAATGCAGTGGAGTGCAGTGGAGTGCAGTGGAGTGCAGTGGAGTGGAGTAGAGTGGAGTAGAGTGGAGTAGAGTGAGTGGAGTGGAGTGAGTGAGTGAGTGAGTGAGTGAGTGAGTGAGTGAGTGAGTGAGTGAGTGAGTGAGTGAGTGAGTGAGTGAGTGAGTGAGTGAGTGAGTGAGTGAGTGAGTGAGTGAGTGAGTGAGTGAGTGAGTGAGTGAGTGAGTGAGTGAGTGAGTGAGTGAGTGAGTGAGTGAGTGAGTGAGTGAGTGAGTGAGTGAGTGAGTGAGTGAGTGAGTGAGTGAGTGAGTGAGTGAGTGAGTGAGTGAGTGAGTGAGTGAGTGAGTGAGTGAGTGAGTGAGTGAGTGAGTGAGTGAGTGAGTGAGTGAGTGAGTGAGTGAGTGAGTGAGTGAGTGAGTGAGTGAGTGAGTGAGTGAGTGAGTGAGTGAGTGAGTGAGTGAGTGAGTGAGTGAGTGAGTGAGTGAGTGAGTGAGTGAGTGAGTGAGTGAGTGAGTGAGTGAGTGAGTGAGTGAGTGAGTGAGTGAGTGAGTGAGTGAGTGAGTGAGTGAGTGAGTGAGTGAGTGAGTGAGTGAGTGAGTGAGTGGAGTGAGTGGAGTGAGTGGAGTGAGTGGAGTGTGTGGAGTGAGTGGAGTGAGTGGAGTGAGTGGAGTGAGTGGAGTGAGTGAGTGAGTGAGTGAGTGAGTGAGTGAGTGAGTGAGTGAGTGAGTGAGTGAGTGAGTGAGTGAGTGAGTGAGTGAGTGAGTGAGTGAGTGAGTGAGTGAGTGAGTGAGTGAGTGAGTGAGTGAGTGAGTGAGTGAGTGAGTGAGTGAGTGAGTGAGTGAGTGAGTGAGTGAGTGAGTGAGTGAGTGAGTGAGTGAGTGAGTGAGTGAGTGAGTGAGTGAGTGAGTGAGTGAGTGAGTGAGTGAGTGGAGTGAGTGAGTGAGTGAGTGAGTGAGTGAGTGAGTGAGTGAGTGAGTGAGTGAGTGAGTGAGTGAGTGAGTGAGTGAGTGAGTGAGTGAGTGAGTGAGTGAGTGAGTGAGTGAGTGAGTGAGTGAGTTAGTGAGTGAGTGAGTGGAGTGAGTGGAGGGGAGTGGAGTGGAGTGGAGTTTAGTGAGTGGAGTGGAGTGGAGTGGAGTGAGTGGAGTGGAGTGAGGGGAGTGAGTGAGGGGAGTGAGTGAGGAGAGTGAGTGAGGGGAGTGAGTGAGGGGAGGGGAGTTAGGGGAGTGAGGGGAGTGAGTGGAGTGAGTGGAGTGAGTGGATCGAGTAAGTGAGTGAGAGGGAGAGAGAGAGGAAGGAAAAACTTGAGCGTTTTATTTTACCCTCGTGTCTCCAGTGACGTTCTCCTAAAATGAACCAATCAGATAACAGCATGGTTTTCTATGCTGACCAATCATATATGACCACCCGAGTATATAAATATTGACCTATCACCTCAAGTAGCGTTCTTTCGTCGACCAATGGCAATTAGAAAGATTTCGTATTCACAGGCCAATCAATAATCTTGACG
>JAWQFJ010001593.1:140708-150708 GCA_034096865.1 Theodoxus fluviatilis
TTTACTTGTCTTGCTTTTCAGGCTGGGTACAGTAAAGGTCCTCGGGAAATCACTGTGACTCTGAACAACTCCATGACTTCGAACATGCTCTCTTTAGATACAGACTCCAACTCTGGTACGCCGGGTCTCTTCGTCTTCGACCTCAATCCAGACTCGAGCGCAGCTACCACGAAGCCCGCGACTAGCGCGGCAGACACAACCATGACAACCCAAGCAGCTACAACCGTGACGACCCAAGCAGCTACAACCGTGACAACCCAAGCAGCTACAACCATGACAACCCAAGTAGCTACAACTGCAACAAGCGAGCCAGACACAACCGTTACGACCCAAGCAGCTACAACCGTGGCGACCCAAGCAGCTACAACTGCAACAAGCGAGCCAGTCACTACCATGACGACCCAAGCAGCTACAACCGTGACGACCCAAGTAGCTACAACTGCAACAAGCGAGCCAGACACAACCATGACGACCCAAGCAGCTACAACTGCAACAAGCGAGCCAGTCACTACCATGACGACCCAAGCAGCTACAACCATGACAACCCAAGCAGCTACAACCATGACAACCCAAGTAGCTACAACTTCAACAAGCGAGCCAGACACAACCATGACGACCCAAGCAGCTACAACCGTGACGACCCAAGTAGCTACAACTGCAACAAGCGAGCCAGTCACTACCATGACGACCCAAGCAGCTACAACCGTGACGACCCAAGCAGCTACAACCATGACGACCCAAGCAGCTACAACCATGACGACCCAAGCAGCTACAACCATGACAACCCAAGCAGCTACAACTGCAACAAGCGAGCCAGTCACTACCATGACGACCCAAGTAGCTACAACCATGACGACCCAAGCAGCTACAACCATGACAACCCAAGCAGCTACAACTGCAACAAGCGAGCCAGTCACTACCATGACGACCCAAGCAGCTACAGCCGTGACGACCCAAGCAGCTACAGCTGCAACAAGCGAGCCAGTCACTACCATGACGACCCAAGCAGCTACAGCCGTGACGACCCAAGCAGCTACAACCGTGGCGACCCAAGCAGCTACAACCGTGGCGACCCAAGTAGCTACAACCATGACAACCCAAGCAGCTACAACCGTGGCGACCCAAGCAGCTACAACCGTGACGACCCAAGCAGCTACAACCGTGGCGACCCAAGTAGCTACAACTGCAACAAGCGAGCCAGTCACTACCATGACGACCCAAGCAGCTACAACCGTGACGACCCAAGTAGCTACAGCTGCAACAAGCGAGCCAGCCACTAATGGGACGCCAGCTGCCTCCAGCCAGTTCCATGAAAGCAGAGTTGGTCTGTTGCTCACTGCTCACTTCATCGTCATCATCATCGCTGGCGCCCTCGTGCTAATTGTTGCCACGGTTCTCATCGTCATCTTAAAGAAGCACTGCTCACCCAAGGTAAAAGCACCACATGCCCGAGTCTCACTTGCGTTTGGAGAAGAATGAGCGTCCAAGTATGGCTGCAGATGGGACAAGCTTAACTGTGACCGGTCGTCCCAAAACGAGTCTGTCTTAAAGCCTTTGGGATTTTTAGATTATGTGTATTATTATATCGGGCACTCAATGTCCCTCCAAAATGCTACTACAATTATCATGGCATGCACGGAGACATTATTCCCGATGCTAAAATGGCTTTCTTTTGAACGTCAATACATCTACCAGATAGCTATACTAACCCTCAAAGTACTTACTTTGAAATGTCTATATATCAGAGACAGATGAGTGAAATAGACAATAGTGCAGTCCTTAGATCATACCCCCGGTGCAACCTCCATCTTCCTCGTGTCCGAGTAGAACTCTTCCCAAAGTCATTTGTCTACAAAGCTCCCACGGTCTGAAACTCTTTTTACAATAAGAAATAGTTTTAAAGTTGACAAACAATATGAAATATTATCTCTCATGTTTATGGGAAGAGAGAGAGAGAGAGAGAGAGAGAGAGAATGAGTGAGAGAATGAGAGAGAGAATGTGTGTGTGTGTGTGTGTGTGTGTGTGTGTGAGTGAGAGAGAGAGAGAGAGAGAGAGAGAGAGAGAGAGGTGAGAGAGAGAGAGAGAGAGAGAGAGAGAGAGAGAGAGAGAGAGAGAGAGAGAGAGAGGGTGGGTGGGGAGGGGGGGGGGGTCGTGGTGGTATGGGGATTTCTCTTAACGAGAGGGCCACTGGTGGATAGACTGAATATTCAAGTGTACCCTTTCTAAATAAAGTAACGAATACATAAATTGCAGTGGCTAATTATTTGTGCCCGTTTGAATAAGTACAAACTGAAAAACGGGCATTTGTTAGAAAGAAATGTGCTGATGATACTCTGTTAGCAGTTCAAGTTAACAGAAAACAGGCAGTTTCATTGGCTTTCATGTCAATGGAATCCCCTAAATCGCTAATGAAATAGCGCAGTACGGAGAGATGTCTATAGTTTACAGTGACACCGCACACCTCACAGATAGGGGACAAAGAGGAAGTGGGACGCTGCGCAGCCAGTTTTTATGTATTTTCTTTTAAACCGAAACCCACACTCTTCTCCCTCGCACGCCCCTCCCCCCATTCCCCCCCCCCCCCCCCCCAAACACACACACACACACACACACACACACACACACACACACACACATGTACAGTATATATGCGTGTGCATGAGAGTGTGGGTGTTTGCGTGTGGATGTTGTTATGAGTGCTGGCGGACGTGCACTCTGACTTGTGCAGTCTGGAGCAGTTATGAATGGTGGCACTCCTGTGAGAGGGGGGACGTGTGAATGTGGGTCTCAGTGAGAGCGAGGCCTTGTGTGCCTGTTGAAGCATTAAATCAGTCACCCCTGTGAGAAGGGGGTTGAATACTGGGGGTGGGGTATGTGTGTGTATGTATGTGTGCGTGTGTATCTGTGCGTGTGTATATATGTGGGTGTACGTGCATTCGTGAGTATGTATGTGTGTATCTATGGATATATGAATGTGTATATGTATGTGTGTAAATAATAGAAGATGATCATTTATGGTGAGCAGGCCGACTGTCATGGCTCCCACTCCACACGCTCACGCTCCCCCCCTCCCCTCCTCCCTCCCTCTTCCCCCTCCCCCTTTACCCCTTTCCCCCTCCCCCTCTCCTTCCCCCTCCCCTTCCCCCTCCCCTTTCTCCCTCCCCTTCTCCCCCTTCCCCCTCTCCTTCCCCCTTCCCCTCCCCCCTCCCCTTCCCACTCCCCCCCCTCCCCTTCCCACTCTTCCCCTCCCCTTCCCTTCCCTTCCCAACTACCTTGTTTTTTGCTCATCTCCCATGTCCCTTGTTTTTTTTATTACGTCAACTGTATTCACCCCTCTGCTATGTTCCCTTTCCCGGGCCCTTATATGTGTAGTGATTTGGTGAGCAGTTAAACCCTTCAGTGTACTCCTGAGGAAGGCAAGTAAAGCCGAAATTTTGAAAAGCTAAGTAAAGGCTTGTTTGTTTGTCCATCGTTTTGATCCTTCTATATATGTATACATTTTTTAATATAGCTGTGGTCAAAATTATTACACCACTTACGAGTTTTAAAAGTTTTTTTCGATGTACTGCAATGATGACTACCTTATTTCAAGTTATATAATTGTAACCGTATGGAAAAAATGCATACATGATATAGCAATGATGTTATGTATTTATTGATATCAGATATGATGAAAATACAACAATTATTGCAGATCAACTGATGGTACGATAAAAAAAGTTTAAACTTTTTTACTCAACTCACTTAGCTCCTCCAGCATGCTAATGAATGTAACCCTTTTCTAACATTCACAAAAAGGTTATATGATAATAAAGGGTGATTGTAATGAGATTATGGGATAAAAAACCTCATCAGCGATGCCAAACAAGATCAGATAACTCTCCAGGAAGGATCGAGCCAAGGTAGTACCCTTATCGAAGAAGGATACAGCCAGAGGAAGATTGCAGAGAAAGTAGATGCAGGGTAAGTATCAACAGAGATGACCGTCAACTCATTAGGGCATCTCTTCACAATAGGCGAGCCACCTCATTACAGCTTAAACACCAATGGGTCCAGCTGACAGGCATTCCGTACTCCTCCAGAACTGTGAGGAGAAGTTTGTTGGAAAACAATCTTTGTGCCTGCAAGGCAAGGAAAAAACCCCTGGTGAATGAATGCCAGAGGAAACAGAATGCAATGGGCCCCACACTACAGAAGATGGACAGTGGAAGACAGGTCTAAATTCATGTTTGCCAGTGAGTCCAATTTTGAGCTTTGCCCTTCACCAGTCAATGTAATGGTGTGCAGAAAGCCTGGAGAAGCTTACAAGCCTGAATGCCTGGTTCCCTCTGTGAACATTGAAAGCCGATCTATCATGGTCTGGGGGACCATGTCAACCCAGGTGTCGGTGTCCTTACGCTATGAATAGCATTGCTTACAGACAGGTTCTGGAGCATGCCGTGCTCCCCTCAGCACAGCAACTGTTCCCTACAGACCAGGAGTGGATGTTTCTGCCCCTTTCCACACTGCAAGGGCAGTCCGTCGTTGGCTGAATGACAATGACGTCAATGTCCTTCCATGGCCAGCACCGTCTCAAGACATGAACCCCAACGAAAATACATGGGAATCCTGGGAAAAGCCTTTCAAGAGGACACGCCAAGCATAACAAAAGAACTGGAAAGTGTTTTGAAGCGGAAATGGGCCAAAATCAATCCTGATCTTTGCAAATATCTTGTTTTCAGCATGCCATCTCGAGAAAATGCTTTGCTCAAGACCGAAGGATGGCCTACGAAATACTGACAGCCTCAGAATTACCATATAGTGGGCTTAAACTCAGCCGATGTTAAGAAAGGGAAAAATCTTGTTAAAGGGACATTTGTGTCCACATTCCATTTCAGTTACCGTCGCTGTGCATATCTCCAACTTACTCAGTCTTTTCGGCATTTTGACATGATTGCCAATAAAAATCAAATTCAACGTGACACTTTAGTTACAAATGGTTGAAAGTGAGCACAAAGTGCTACTAAATTGTTGTATCTGTGATAGGTAACCACGAGTTTCAATAAAAACACGTCATTGTTGATAACACATTCAATGGAGTCATGGTATTACTTTTCTGCAAAGTGGTCTAACAACTTTGTTCACAGCTGTATATTTATATATATACAATGTATGTATGTACGTATATATCTTTCCTTCAAAATGAGATTGACATGAGATTGTCCCATTTGGGGAGAGAGGTCTCACTCTATCACGTGATCAAGAAGAGACGAAATTGTTCATTGTCGAACCCGAATCGGACACGAAATTAACCATTTCTATCTTTTGCGGTCGGAACCACCGCTTCAGTCTTCTTCATGTCAATTTGCTTTGACTGTTTGACGTATTTTACTGGATTGTCCTGTACTTTTAGTATGTAGATGAGTGCTTACCAGTCATTATGTTTTGAATATTTTCAATAATAATATTTCTATGACATGTTTCTTAAAAACTACTTGTTTTTATAACAAGTTTTGAATATTTCTAATACTTTTCATGAATGCTTTTATATATCCAAATACAGTTTTTGGTAACAATTATTCTGTATTTGTGACATTTGTCATAATGATGTATATTTACCTGTAAAGAAATGAGTAGGGCTACATAAAAATTATATGTGTATACATACTTTACAAATACATGTATATACATCCTTTTAAAAAATTAATTTTTCATACCAAACCTTTTGTCAGCAAATGTTGAGGCCTTACATAGCCAAATAAGGCTGATGGGCTCTTAAGTGATAACTATTCATACATTCAGTCCTTCAGACATCGAAAACAACCATGTATGGATAATTTGAGACGTGAAGCTAATAAAATACATGCAGTGATGATTCAGTTTTCTGAATCCAGTAAAATCTCAAAATTGCTACAAAGACTTCCATTGATGCAACTCCTGGTGTATGTTGATTTAAATGAAGTATCCGACAGACTCATTTTGGGAGCACCGCTATTGTTTGTGATCGAGCACCGCGAAATGGACTGTAAGTCGCACCAGTCATTTCAGAGATTCAACCATGTAACATCAGCTAGGGTCCACCACGTACATTTTCTGTTTTGAGCATGCCCAGCCCCTGTTATCCCTCTAGAATCGACCTTGTGCCCATTACTATACAAATCAACGAATGATGACGTAAAAAAGATCGATATGTACTATACTAATCAACGAATGATGACTCAAAAAAACCTTTTATGCACGTATTAGCCCACCTCCATAAAAATAAAAGGTCAATTAGAGGTCGGTTAGCCCAACTAAGGGTTTTCCCTCTGCGCTAAGGCTTGTACTCATGCCGGAGTATCATGCATGACTGCAAAGGTCGTCCTTTCTACTCTTCCAGTGATGGGATTTTACGTGTTGCGTTGTTTGTCTTAGAATGGAAAGCGAATCCGTGCTGTATAAAGAATTCGAAATTGGTCCAACCAGAAGTGCTGTGCTTCCGTTTGTGTAGCAATTTTCTCCAACTGTGGGTCTCATTGCAGTGGTCATTCAAACAGTTGTAACTTTCAGAATTTTCGAGATATAAACGTCATTTTGATAAGATTGGAAAGCTTACACTCTCCATATTCCAATGATATCAATGACGCTAAAAAGGCAAATATCGACCTATACTCTGTTTTCTGTTGCTCAGTCACATTCCCTTATAATATTGAACGAATTGCAACAACGACAACGACGTTACTTATCGCTGTGATGTAGCGGAGGCAGATGAAGCACCAGCAGATTGCACATTGTGTCCGTTTTAGGAAAAAAGAAGGATTTATCTGTGATTGCACCAGTGGAGTAAGCTGATGAATTTGTTACTCCACGTTCGCGTTGCGAAGACTGAATATCATACAAAGTCTGTTTGTTTCCAAAGTAATTATGCGATATACATGGAACGTGACAAAGTCGAATGTACTGTTATGATTGGGAAAAATGAAGTCGTATGTACACGTATATCCATACGTTTTACGCTGGGACATGCAGAATGTCCTGGAAGTGTATTTTCTGGATCGTCTTTTTTTGTTTTTTAATTGAACAGTTCCACATGCAACAAAGTAAAATACAAAACAAAGAAACCAAAAAGACATTTATCTCTTTCAAATAGAACATTCATACAATACTAGAAGAAAACAAAGAGATTGACTTCCGACATCAAAAAGGTAAAGTAGAGGTCCTTCACATTTCTAGGGGGATCACAGTGTGATGAAAATCGGAGGGACATAGAGAGGACATTAAACGTTTTCGCTATTTCGAATAAGCTTATCAAATTCTTTTTCAATCCTAGCGTTAACTAAATGCTGGCAACATTGAAAAAAAAGACAAAATTGTCTGCAGACTGTGCAGTTTTCGCAATATATTTTTCATATTTTATTAGGTCCTAGTACACTGCAGTAGGCCTAAGTCCTGCATTTTTGTGTTTTCTATTGTAGTAAATGTGTTTTTTCACAAGCGTAAGTATGTGGTTAATTGCTTTACTGCATTTCTCAGATGCAGATAACTTTTCAAGCATCGGCAGTGATACAGGTTGTTGTAGATTTTGACTAGCATAATTTTCTTAATCTGTCTAGATGGACTGCGTGAAAGTACATTCAACAAAGTCGTCATCTATTGCAATATCATCTTGATGAATGCTACGACATCGTTAGTAGAAAGTATTATGTGTATAAGCGTGAGCTGAAAAGCATATGATTTTGTATCAGGGGTGACCGTTCTAAATAACCTGTGATAATCATTCCATGGTATATTGTACTTTTTCTCATCTTTGTGTGTGTGTGTGTGTGTGTGTGTGTGTGCGTGTGTGTGTGTGCGTGTGTGTGTGCCTATTTCGTATTCTGGGCAACCTCCGTATTATTTTGTGTAGAAATGTTGTAGAAAATTTGGTTCTCCCTTGCTGCAGTGTTTGTATCAATTGCCAGACAGGTGGCAGATCTGACCGATCAGGCGCGAGTCTTCTGCACTGCTGCTCAGAATGTTGAATCATAATGCTAACGACGCATCTAAAATACACGTCAATGTGTTCTGTACATAACTCAATCACTTGGTACATATCTCTACACAAAGACAAATATAACCATTCTAAAGCTAATACAGTATATTGGTCCAGAGAAAATGTTGTGCAAAGGCGATCGACATCAGAACATCCCAATGAAAAGGGGGTATTGCAAGTAATACTTCGTCCGAAAATAAGGTAGCAAGCTCTTAGCGCCCATTTGGAGTCTAAGCAATGCACTTCACTTCACACTTCTTCACTTGTCCCGTAGTCTGGACGACCGTTGGGGCACCACAGATGATCTGGCAACCAGTTCTCTCCATTCCTCTCGCCTCTCGGACTGTCTCAAGGCTTCACTGTTGTCCTCCCATCCTTTCTTTTGTCTGCCTCTCCTCCTCCCTCCTTTTACTGTGCCTTGTAACACAGTCTTGGCAAGCCCAGACGATCGTGAGACGTGCCCATACCACTTTAGTTTGCGTCTTTTCACAGTGGAATGCACAGTTTCAGGCAATTAATAACTACGCGATGGGTACAGTCTTGAGAATCTTGATGTTATGGTCATAAAATTTGATAGGCATTCCCTCTGGAGAGAATTTGCTCTGCTTTGACAAGGCTCATACAAGGAGACAACGCAATGATGCATGCACCAAGAACTAAACACTACGGATGCTTATTCAAATGTTAAACAAGCATATTATACGTGACTTGATCCAGCAAAAGGTACATGAAGTCGGATTTGAAGATTTTAAGTTAATAGTATCGTGAAAGACTACACAACTAAACCTTTATATTGGATTATGGAGATGGAGTTGCAGGGGCGTTGTGGCATATTGCATGGACCAAATCCTGCACAGCCTGGGTGTAAAGCCTAGAGATATAGCAAATGCCACCCAGCGCTTGCTGAATACTGCCGAGGCAGCATCTGTCTACAAAAGGTGGACGAGGGGTCGATCGTTCACCCTGGCACGAGGGAGAGGATCAAACCCGTACAAGACGCCCCCTGGTGGCACGTTGCGCTGCTTGGGGCCGCCTGTGGTCGAGTATTCCATGGCCAGGGGTTCCAGGTGATGAGGGGGACTCTAGGGTCGCTGTCGTATGCGATTCTTGGTGCAAAAATGATAGAAATGGAATGCCTTGAATGAAGCCATGCAGACCGCAGTCGACCACCAGCAAGTCAGTCGTTTTTTATACAACTGTCGTCTGGTTGACAGTGACAGTGACTGTAGAAAGGTTTCAGCTACGGAATTTTATATGCGTTTTACGAAGGAATTTTACAACAGGATTAATGTGAGTGGACAGAGCAAGCCTAGTTAAGACTGACGATTTCAGAACGACATTATATGCACCAGTTACAATGCCAATGAAGTTTCAAATCTTCGATTCAACTCAAGCAGAATCGATGCTTTGCAGACCACACGGAAAAGTGAGCACTTCTCTAAAACTGAGGATTAACCCACTATTAAGGTTGTAATTATCTTCAAAGTTCTCGAAGATGCCAGAAAAATGGTCCCAAAAGTATGGAATGGCTAAAACTCTAATCCGTGCCAGACACTTTACCTGCGTTTTCTGGCGTTTCGCTCCAGCGACTTCATGTTTCTCTTGCTGGATCAGATGACATTAATATTTGTGCTCTGATCATTATGGATAACGTCTATTCGTCGCAATTCCAGTGTTTTAGTGGATGAGGATAGATGGGAAAAGATAGACAGATCCAGAAAAGAAGTGGGTTCATGGACGTAGATAGCTGAGGCAGAGACGCCGGGTGAATGGCAGGATAGGTGGATGGGGCAGAAGATAAAATTTAGTTGAACGAGAATAGTCACCACTATATGGTGTTTCAAAGAGCGGTGGGAGCTTTCCACTACGAGGCTCTGGTCCTGGGGCACGTTGTTTACGCTGGGAACCTGACAAATCATGCAAGGAATAAGCCGATGTCAACATCATGAAAACAAATGTAAAGGCAGTCAAATGTTTGACAAATGTTGACACCGGCATATTAATTGCCA
>JAWQFJ010001593.1:158208-165708 GCA_034096865.1 Theodoxus fluviatilis
AACCTTGGATATGAAACCAATTCAATAGTAACTTCAACACCATGTCAACTCTTTGTTAAGTGTGCACACAGAGTGCAGACAAAATTCCCATGGTTACATTACATTTCGTTCACGATTTTGTTCGTCAGTCCTCTCAGGTGGCCAGTTTAATTTTGCGTGGAAAACACTCCTGTAAATGAAGCGTTTGTTCAGGAATGCAACTCTGGGACTCTGCAACTTCGCATCCAGCGTCCCCAAAGCGTCAGCGACTGCAGCTAGAGCGCTCACAGTAACACGGACACAGAATTCTTCTGTCTGAAGACAAAAACCATTAGATTAGATCATTCCACAAGTCCGCCCCGTCATGAAATCTGGACCGTCGTCCGAAACAACGTTGTCTGCTAAACGTGTCGTTGTAACACGACTCTGAGATCAATAGTTTTGTGGCACTCATAGAGAGGAATAGAGCAAAACTGCCATAGAGCAAAACTGCCATAGAGAGGAATAGAGCAAAACTGCCATAGAGCAAAACTGCCATAGAGAGGAATAGAGCAAAACTGCCATCGAGAGGAATAGAGCAAGATTTCCATAGAGAGGAATAGAGCAAGATTTCCATAGAAAGGAATAGAGCAAGACTGCCATAGAGAGGAATAGAGCACGACTCCCATAGAGAGGAATAGAGCAAAACTGCCATCGAGAGGAATAGAGCAAAACTGCAATAGAGAGGAATAGAGCAAAACTGCCATAGAGAGGAATAGAGCAAGACTGCCATAGAGAGGAATAGAGCAAGACTGCCATAGAGAGGAATAGAGCAAGACTGCCATAGAGAGGAATAGAGCAAGACTGCCATAGAGAGGAATAGAGCAAGACTGCCATAGAGAGGAATAGAGCAAAACTGCCATAGAGAGGAATAGAGCAAGACTGCCATAGAGAGGAATAGAGCAAGACTGCCATAGAGAGGAATAGAGCAAGACTGCCATAGAGAGGAATAGAGCAAGACTGCCATAGAGAGGAATAGAGCAAGACTGCCATAGAGAGGAATAGAGCAAGACTGCCATAGAGAGGAATAGAGCAAAACTGCCATAGAGAGGAATAGAGCAAGACTGCCATATAGAGGAATAGAGCAAACTGCCATAGAGAGGAATAGAGCAAGACTGCCATAGAGAGGAATAGAGCAAGACTGCCATAGAGAGGAATAGAGCAAGACTGCCATAGAGAGGAATAGAGCAAAACTGCCATAGAGAGGAATAGAGCAAGACTGCCATAGAGAGGAATAGAGCAAAACTGCCATAGAGAGGAATAGAGCAAGACTGCCATAGAGAGGAATAGAGCAAGACTGCCATAGAGAGGAATAGAGCAAAACTGCCATAGAGAGGAATAGAGCAAGACTGCCATAGAGAGGAATAGAGCAAAACTGCCATAGAGAGGAATAGAGCAAGACTGCCATAGAGAGGAATAGAGCAAGACTGCCATAGAGAGGAATAGAGCAAGACTGCCATAGAGAGGAATAGAGCAAGACTGCCATAGAGAGGAATAGAGCAAAACTGCCATAGAGAGGAATAGAGCAAGACTGCCATAGAGAGGAATAGAGCAAAACTGCCATAGAGAGGAATAGAGCAAGACTGCCATAGAGAGGAATAGAGCAAAACTGCCATCGAGAGGAATAGAGCAAAACTGCCATAGAGAGGAATAGAGCAAGACTGCCATAGAGAGGAATAGAGCAAGACTGCCATAGAGAGGAATAGAGCAAAACTGCCATAGAGAGGAATAGAGCAAAACTGCCATAGAGAGGAATAGAGCAAGACTGCCATAGAGAGGAATAGAGCAAGACTGCCATAGAGAGGAATAGAGCAAGACTGCCATAGAGAGGAATAGAGCAAGACTGCCATAGAGAGGAATAGAGCAAGACTGCCATAGAGAGGAATAGAGCAAAACTGCCATAGAGCAAAACTGCCATAGAGAGGAATAGAGCAAAACTGCCATCGAGAGGAATAGAGCAAGACTTCCATAGAGAGGAATAGAGCAAGATTCCATAGAAGGAATAGAGCAAGACTGCCATAGAGAGGAATAGAGCACGACTCCCATAGAGAGGAATAGAGCAAAACTGCCATCGAGAGGAATAGAGCAAAACTGCAATAGAGAGGAATAGAGCAAAACTGCCATAGAGAGGAAGAGAGCAAGACTGCCATAGAGAGGAAGAGAGCAAGACTGCCATAGAGAGGAATAGAGCAAGACTGCCATAGAGAGGAATAGAGCAAAACTGCCATAGAGAGGAATAGAGCAAGACTGCCATAGAGAGGAATAGAGCAAGACTGCCATAGAGAGGAATAGAGCAAGACTGCCATAGAGAGGAATAGAGCAAGACTGCCATAGAGAGGAATAGAGCAAGACTGCCATAGAGAGGAATAGAGCAAGACTGCCATAGAGAGGAATAGAGCAAAACTGCCATAGAGAGGAATAGAGCAAAACTGCCATAGAGAGGAATAGAGCAAGACTGCCATAGAGAGGAATAGAGCAAGACTGCCATAGAGAGGAATAGAGCAAGACTGCCATAGAGAGGAATAGAGCAAGACTGCCATAGAGAGGAATAGAGCAAAACTGCCATAGAGAGGAATAGAGCAAGACTGCCATAGAGAGGAATAGAGCAAGACTGCCATAGAGAGGAATAGAGCAAAACTGCCATAGAGAGGAATAGAGCAAGACTGCCATAGAGAGGAATAGAGCAAGACTGCCATAGAGAGGAATAGAGCAAAACTGCCATAGAGAGAATAGAGCAAGACTGCCATAGAGAGGAATAGAGCAAAACTGCCATAGAGAGGAATAGAGCAAGACTGCCATAGAGAGGAATAGAGCAAGACTGCCATAGAGAGGAATAGAGCAAACTGCCATAGAGAGGAATAGAGCAAGACTGCCATAGAGAGGAATAGAGCAAAACTGCCATAGAGAGGAATAGAGCAATACTGCCATAGAGAGGAATAGAGCAAGACTGCCATAGAGAGGAATAGAGCAAGACTGCCATAGAGAGGAATAGAGCAAAACTGCCATAGAGAGGAATAGAGCAAGACTGCCATAGAGAGGAATAGAGCAAAACTGCCATAGAGAGGAATAGAGCAAGACTGCCATAGAGAGGAATAGAGCAAGACTGCCATAGAGAGGAATAGAGCAAGACTGCCATAGAGAGGAATAGAGCAAGACTGCCATAGAGAGGAATAGAGCAAGACTGCCATAGAGAGGAATAGAGCAAGACTGCCATAGAGAGGAATAGAGCAAGACTGCCATAGAGAGGAATAGAGCAAGACTGCATAGAGAGGAATAGAGCAAGACTGCCATAGAGAGGAATAGAGCAAGACTGCCATAGAGAGGAATAGAGCAAGACTGCCATAGAGAGGAATAGAGCAAGACTGCCATAGAGAGGAATAGAGCAAGACTGCCATAGAGAGGAATAGAGCAAAACTGCCATAGAGAGGAATAGAGCAAAACTGCCATAGAGAGGAATAGAGCAAGACTGCCATAGAGAGGAATAGAGCAAGACTGCCATAGAGCAAAACTGCCATAGAGAGGAATAGAGCAAAACTGCCATAGAGAGGAATAGAGCAAGACTGCCATAGAGAGGAATAGAGCAAAACTGCCATAGAGAGGAATAGAGCAAGACTGCCATAGAGAGGAATAGAGCAAGACTGCCATAGAGAGGAATAGAACACTTAGACTGCCATAGAGAGGAATAGAGCAAGACTGCCATAGAGAAGAATAGAGTAAAACTGCCATAGAGAGGAATAGAGCAAGACTGCCATAGCCCCTTAATCTCGATGCTCTGACAGTCAGAAAGAGAATCCTGATTCTTACAGTGGAATTCCGGCAGAAAAGACAGAATACACGACTCGTCTTCACCGGTGAATTCAATATCCGCAGGCAAACCGCTCAGAGCATGGATCTCCCCGATCCGACGCGCACAAGCGAGCATCACCAAAAACACCGTCTTCTGAGTAAGACGCTTGAACGAACAAGTATCAATGGGTTCGAACTCCGAACCAGAAAGAAAACGCAAAATGAGAAAAACATCCCACAAAGGAGGAGAGATCTGCCGACGTGGGAACTCATTCCGAATACCATCCAACACCTGCTTGACGGTAGGATCGGTAGACAGGAAGGAAACGTCAACACCACGAGCAGCCTTGATGGTATTCGTAACCGCCGACCGATAATTGCAGAGAGAGGCATAAGAAAGAGAACGAGTGCGGAACAAGTGCGAAACAAAATCAGCAAAAAGACTTGCAGAAGGACGCAGTGGATCAACTGGACGACGACGCGCCTGACAAAACCGCACCCAAACAGCCCACTTTGCATTGTAATTGCGAGAAGTGCTCTCCCGCCTATGCCGGAGAGCAAGAGAAACCGACTCGCGGGAGATACCCCGTCGCTCCAACCCGTGAGCGATCGTCGCCATCCGATCAGTCGCATCAAACTCGAGGGAGGAGTGTGGACGCACGACCGGGACCGCACCGAAAACCACGCCACTGGCGCCAGGAGAGCCCGAGTGAATACGAAGATCCCCTGGACCACCCGCGAGTTCGTCAAGAGCGACAGACCCGCACACAGCAGGAACAGTGAACTGAGGGGATAAAGAAGGCATAAGACAAATACCCCCGGGACAGTCGCATGCGCGCGGAGGAGAGCTGAGAACACCCCCGGTAGGAGAGGGTGGCACAACTCCCTCCCCCAAGCGAACCCCAAACCCCTGCTTGGGTTGAGACCCTCCCGACCCACCCCCAGCATAGCCCTGTCTGCGCGGATGGTGCTGAGACAAGGGCCACGACGGAGGCAAGACTGCCATAGAGAGGAATAGAGCAAAACTGCCATTGAGAGGAATAGAGCAAAACTGCCATAGAGAGGAATAGAGCAAGACTGCCATAGAGAGGAATAGAGCAAGACTGCCATAGAGAGGATTAGAGCAAGACTGCCATAGAGAGGATTAGAGCAAGACTGCCATAGAGAGGAATAGAGCAAAACTGCCATAGAGATAAATAGAGCAAGACTGCCATAGAGAGGAATAGAGCAAGACTGCCATAGAGAGGAATAGAGCAAAACTGCCATAGAGAGGAATAGAGCAAGACTGCCATAGAGAGGAATAGAGCAAAACTGCCATAGAGAGGAATAGAGCAAGACTGCCATAGAGAGGAATAGAGCAAAACTGCCATAGAGAGGAATAGAGCAAAACTGCCATAGAGAGGAATAGAGCAAGACTGCCATAGAGAGGAATAGAGCAAAACTGCCATAGAGAGGAATAGAGCAAGACTGCCATAGAGAGGAATAGAGCAAGATTTCCATAGAGAGGAATAGAGCAAGACTGCCATAGAGAGGAATAGAGCAAGACTGCCATATAGAAGAATAGAGTAAAACTGCCATAGAGAGGAATAGAGCAAGATTGCAATGGCGGAACCAGGAAAGGACAAACAATGTATAACAAGTCTGACACAATGTACAATGAATCTTTTATACCGGCAGATCTGACTCTCCCAAGTGAAAGAGACAACTGAGCTTATGATCGTGACAGCCTGTATTTACTATTTGTGTTCTAGACAGCGGGGTTTTGTTTTGCTTTACTTTGCTTTGCTTTGTCTTGTCTTGTCTTGTCTTGTCTTGTCTTGTCTTGTTTTGTTGGAGGGTTGGTATTGGTGGGTGTTCCTTATTATAATGAGCGGCATTTTCTATGTGTTTTTGGACAGTGCACTTTTGTGATAATCACTACGTTTCTTTCCTTCCAGGATGAACAAAGTATTTTTGTCTTGGATTGTGTTGTGTTGTATTGTGTAGTATCCTTTATGTTGATAGTGATCGCATATTCTCAGGGGGTAGGGGCATTGCGGAAAGGCACTCTACAGCGCCTCTCATGACGAATCTTGAACTGCACGACCCACCTGGTGACTGGTGAGGAAGTCAAGACCCAGCACCACATCTGGTACGTCCTCTGTAAAGGGAGGAGGCAAAGATCACATCTGGTACGTCCTCTGTAAAGGGAGGAGGCAAAGATCACATCTGCTACGTCCTCTGTAAAGGGAGGAGGCAAAGATCACATCTGCTACGTCCTCTGTAAAGGGAGGAGGCAAAGATCACATCTGGTACGTCCTCTGTGAAGGGAGGAGACAAAGATCACATCTGGTACGTCCTCTGTAAAGGGAGGAGGCAAAGATCACATCTGGTACGTCCTCTGTAAAGGGAGGAGGCAAAGATCACATCTGGTACGTCCTCTGTAAAGGGAGGAGGCAAAGATCACATCTGCTTGTGTTTTACTTTATCAGGTTAGAGATGTCACGCAACAGGAACTTTTGCTGTTATCAGAAGAACCAATTCGTAACTATAGACGCACACGTTTATGCTTTTGAAAGAAAATCTCATCTCTATGATATATGTATTTTGTTTTGTGCCATCCACGATGGTTTTAGCTTACATTGGCAGACGAGCCACAAGTGACAGAGCACCTGAAAATGCCCTTTTTATTCAGGGAAAAAAGAGGTTACACAAGGGAGAAGAAAACCCACTTACATCGTCATCATTATCATCATCATCATCATCATCATCATCATCATCCTCACGATCATCAACATCATCATTTTCCTCAACATCATCATCTCTGTGACTGCGTTAAGCATTGGTTCCACGTCTATGACATACCAAAGCAACACAAAAATAATAGTATTTACAGGAACTTTCCGACCCTTCCATCTCATTTGAAAAAATAATCTTTTGTGTAGTTTCTGGAGGGGGGATAGGAGGAGGGGGTACGGGAAGGGAAAGGGTCAGTGGGATTGAGGGGGTGAATGCTGGACAGTGGGTTGACCTGCATTTTACTTACCCTGGACGTCCAAAGAAAGCTGGAAGGTTTTGCCTTCCATGTCGATCGATGCCTGTAGCTTCTGCACCCGACTGTCGACATTTTGAAATGAATTTCTGCGGAAATATTGAGAAGTGATGTTTGAATATTAAATGTTTCCACCGTACACAGCAAACTAGGTGGGCAAAGGAAATAAGAAAGTTGTCATCTCCAAGAACGACAAAGTATGCATGTGAGCGATGTAATGTCGGAAAGAGATTTTCACATCGGAAGAACATAGCCACATAAAACAATCACATACGCACAACACACGTTCATCACATAAATGAAAATAGCACATTTGGAAGATTCTGGATAAACGAACGTTACTGAATGTGCTACTACAGTTGTTTACGCTGTTTGTGTGTGTGTGTGTGTGTGTGTGTGTGTGTGTGTGTGTGTGTGTGTGTGTGTGTGTGTGTGTGTGTGTGTGTGGATGTGTGTGTGTGTGGATGTGTGTGTGTGTGTGTGTGTGTGTGTGTGTGTGTGTATGTGTGTGTGTGTGTGGATGTGTGTGTGTGTGTGTGTGTGTGGATGTGTGTGTGTGTGTGTGTGTGTGTGTGTGTGTGACGGTGTGTGTGTGTATGTAGGAGGGAGGATTTTAACCTGTTGGTAGAACGTAACCATACTAAATTACTAACTTTGCATGGTGT